>JAQIXL010003160.1:0-11015 GCA_034700245.1 Poikilolaimus oxycercus | reverse complement strand
CGGGGCGGGCGCGGGCCGGCCCGGGCCGGCCCGGGCCGGCCCGTTACCCACCCTGGTCTCTTCGAACATCATTCGTGCCGTTATGCACGTCCCATGGCGCTGGCCAAAAACAGAAGGACGCATGATTAATGTGTCCAGCGTGAACATGGGTTCAGTGAGGCTCGTTGTGGAGATTGAAGGCAAAGCATGACACTTGATTGATGCCAGCGAGGTTTCTGGCGTCCTTTTCGTGTCCTTTCTCCACTCTCAAAGAGAACTCCTGAGGTCTCTCGACCAAAGAATGCCCATAAGTGAAGAAACTGACGAGGGCCATGCTTGAAGGGCAAACAGAAATTGGAGAAGTGGCCGTGCGCCCTCGGGACGCGTCGTCTTAAAGAAAGAAAGAGGAAATGGAGGGTTTTGGTTTCGTCTCGAAGAACGCGTTTGCGCCTTTGGCCTGATGTCTGCGCTTAATTGAAAAATTTCATGACAACATGCCGTTGAAGTCCCCAGCACGACGTGCCACTCCTTAAGCGTCTTTTTTTTCTTGACGGCCTTATGCCTTGAGAACATGCAAATTGTGTCCTCGAACATGAAGAGAACACGGTCAGCTGCTCAGAAGAAAGGGGGCGTGACGGAGCATGATCTTTGATCAACAAGAAGGGCTTTCAGACACGTCTTCCTTCGAGGAAAGCGATCATCTTCCGTGTGTCTGTGTGTGGTTGATGTGGGCGACGCGAGATTTTCCCGTTCGTCTTCCAGCTTTGTTTACTTTTCCATTCTCCCTTGAGTCTTGAGGCCTCCAGAATTCGTTGCAAACGTTGATTCGATTAAGCTGCACTCGCGTGCCCCCTCGGCAGGGGGGTTCATTTCCTTTGTATGCGCTTCGCTCCGTCGCTTCTCATTGCATAAAGCCCCTCGTGACCTCATGATCTACGGACCATCGCTCAAAGAACACATGAGCTTCTTCGTTGCATTCTTGAGCAGAAACGTTTAGCTTCTCTTTATTCTGCATGGCCCGCCTTGTCGCATTCCAAAAGACCGACATACATGAAAAAGATGAAGTGGCGGGCCCTAGGCCTGCCCTCTCGAAGCGCTTAGAGAATCACAAAAGGAGCCTAGCGCCATTCTTTCTTCACCGCAAGAAGAGGCGGAAAGCAGGGGTCGAGAGTGCCTCCTTCTCTTTCGAGAGTCTTCTGGAGGAAGCCTGAAGAAGAGGAAGAGGTCCCTCCCCCTTCCCTCCCTCCTCCTCTTCCCTTCCCGCCTTGACCATCGATTCTCGTGCATCGCGAATGCCGCGTCCGCGTGCGTGTCTCCGCCCTCGTCGGCGTCCTTCGTCGGCGCCGTCGCCGCGGCCTCGTCAGAGTCTTGCGCTCAACGTCGTTCCCCCTCCTTTGCGTGTTCCAAATCGTTGCCTTCTTTCGGGTCGCGTAGCTTGTCTGTTCAATTAGCTTTCGTTGCAAAAAAACTCTGTATTCCCATTTTCAGCGTTTCAAATGGGTCAACAGCACAGCGGGTTCGTCGTCGAGATTGCCAGTCCGAGACTTGGACGCTTTCAGGTTGGCGCTTCTTCCGTTTGCTTGAATATTCTAATCAAGAGGAGGCGGTGGGGGTCTCAAAACTTCTTTTTACGTGCAAATGGAAAAATTTCTTCCCTCATCCTTTCGAGGCTTCCCGGACACATCGTTGAGTCGAACCATTAGTCTTGTTGGGGGGTGGGGAGGCGAGAAGAAGAATTTCTATGGAGACACGAGACACAAAAAACACCAGACAATACATACATTGATCTTGTGACGAGGGTGGATTTTCTTTCTCTCTCCTTATTCCCACGAGCATAAGTGAGATTGTTTTCGAGGAATAAGTAAAAGGAAAGTGGAAGAGTGCGCTCGCGTGAGTATCGAGAACAAGCCGAGGGTGTGTAATGCGATCCCGCTCTTACATTCCCACTAAGTCCGAGCGAGTGCATAGTAGAGAAGAACTTCCAGCTCTCTGATGCTTATCCCTTTGACGCACTTCTCTTCTCTTCTCGTAGTTCCACATAATCCCGGCATGTGCGTTAATGAAGTCACTCTTCGCTCGCTTGAATAGTGCTTCGATTATGCCTCCTAGCCACTCGGACGACCTTTTTTTTCCCGCTGCACCCTCACTGCCTTTGAAGCGCATGACGGGAGAGAGAAACATGGCTGAAAGCCAGGCGCACGTGTGTCCTCGTGGCGCTCCCGGCCTAACTAATTCACATCGGAAACCAGCTGCCAAGCCGAATTGCGGAAGTCCTTCCTTTTTGGGGTTTTATGTGAGCGCTTGGGCAAAACGTCTCTTCAACGCTGCGGCATCGATGGCGGAGTGTCTTTAATTGAAATTTTGCTCCCCCTCGCTTTTCGGGATCTTAGTGAAGGGAGGAGACGCTGTTCTCTCCAATTTCGTCTGTCACTCATTTGATGAGATGTTGGCGGGTGATAGGCAGAGGGGGGGGGGGGGGTTTCGCCTTTGATTAGTTCGCTGGCTGCTATTCGTAGCTGGCCGCTCTCTGGGGATCTGCCAAGAGCAGCACTAAGACCACGACGACGTGGACCCTTAATTGTATTGGCAAGAGCGTCGGGGAGAGCGCCAAACAAGGGGGCACTGACCGCTTTGCGCGACGGCCAAGGCTAGCTGAGGCAGAGAGCCGTCTAGCAGCCGGTCGTCCGCGTCCGGCTCGTCCATATCGGATTGCCTCCCTCGCTCTTCCCTCCGCTCCTCGCTCAGCACCACTAATGACGGCTACCCAAATGGGCGAATGGGGCATTGGCACGGGTTATCGAAGATCGAGGGGGGGGGGGACGCTCTGTGTGAATCTTGCTCGTCCACTCGTCTTCGAAGAGGAGAAATCCTTGGAAAATGGCAGCAGTCGCGAGAAGAGGGGGCGCCCTCTTCCTCCTCTTCCGATGGGAATTATTCTGCAGCCCTCAAGAGGTCCTTCATGCAGGCTTTAGCACGGGTTTAAACCCTCCTCAAGGGCTGTTTTCCAGAGTTTCGCTGCAAGAAGGGGAAGATGACGCGCTGAACTTGCAATTTCTTTGCTTTCGAAACTTTTCTTTCTCAAGCGCCTTCGATGCGGACACTCAGGCGCTTTTAGAGCACTTCTTCCAATTCATTTTCTGTTCCACTTGCTCAGATCCTCAGGGCAAAGCTGTTGGAGAGTGCGGCCAAGAGGGATTTTTCAATGGGGACTGCTTCATTTGATTGGGCGAGCGGGTTGCAACAACTCTTCGAAGGAAATGGCAAAAAGGAACTAAACATGCGAAAGTCGAAATTCATTGGAAATTCTAATGGGAGCCATTTTCAGCCGTTGCCACAGAAGGACCCGGGCAACCAGGATGAAGACGAGATGGAGAAGCAGTTGCCCGAGTGGCGCATCACCGTCAATCCGGCGGCGGAACTCTTCGGCTCGGACAAGCTGCGAGCGCTTCTCGATCGGCTCTACCAACAACAACGCCTTCTTGGTAAGCATTCTTCCTTGTTTTGTTTCGTTCCTAAGCTTTGTAATGTGAGAATTGTTGTCGTCTCCAGGGCTTCCTCTTCCTAAACCGCCGCCGATGCGCTCATATTCAAGCGTGGCACGCTGTTGTTAGGCGAGCAAAATAATGGAATAATGGGCAAGGCGTGGCGTCGTCGGCTTTGCGCCTTCGTCTCCATGGACGTCTCACCAAGAAAGAAAGAAAAAGAGAAAAAAAAACAGCCGAAGAACGAGCGCTTTAACGAAGGTCAACGAGGCGTAGAAAGTTCGCGACGTTGATCCCTTGCCGGGGGGACTCTGAAATAAGCCTTCACTCTCTTGGGTCGTGAGCAAGGAGAACTTCCGTCGTTGAGTTTTTCGCTGTTCCACGAGTAAGGCGAGGGACGCAGAAGAACTTTTTCCCAGAAACGAACGAACATTTTCTCGATATTGGCTTCACTTTCGGGGCCAATATTCTTCTGGGCGTTTCTTGAGGGAAAGCCCGGTCCTGATTGCGGACCATAAGACGCGAAAATATGAGGCGAAGAGGAATGAAGCATCGAAGAGCACGCAAACGATGGGAGAGCGTCGAGAAGAGGAATTTAATAGCGATTTTCGCATGCTTTGCAACGATGTAGCGTCTGATGATGCTTC
The DNA here is from genome assembly GCA_034700245.1 of Poikilolaimus oxycercus. Taxonomy (NCBI): domain Eukaryota; kingdom Metazoa; phylum Nematoda; class Chromadorea; order Rhabditida; family Rhabditidae; genus Poikilolaimus; species Poikilolaimus oxycercus. Next base: position 6,907 of record JAQIXL010003160.1, on the reverse strand, counting down.
TTCAAGGGATGTGTGTCAACAAGGGTCTCTTCTAGAGAGAGAAATTTTCATTTTGCAAAAATCCCTCTTCGAAGTTTTTCCTGAAAGTTGTTCCAGGGAGAGATTCGGAGAATTGGAAAAACAGCCTCAAAAGAAGAAGGTCTCTGAGTGAGAGACCTGCCATGAGCAGGCGCGGTGCTCTGAAGCTGAAGCAGTAACCAGGGCGCGCGCCTCAAGTAATGGAATTTCGCGGCGTCGACGAGCCTCGCGCGAATTTGGCAGTCGAGGGAGAAGGCGAACGAGGAAATTCTTTTTTTTCCTCCTCCAAGTCCACTTCTTCGTCTTCGTTTCCGTCTGCTTCATCGTCCTCGCGTGCTCGTTGAGCGAGAGAAGACGAGAGAAAGGCGACGGTCAACAAGTGGACTTTCGGCTAAGAGGGCAAAGAGCTCCTTGTCTCTCCTTGAAAGAAGGGTTGAAAAATGCAGAGAAAAATAAATGCGAAGAATGTGCACGCGCTGTGGAGCTAAGACGAAAAGCGAAAACAAATCGAAGATCTTCTTTCTCGTTGCAGGAGTGAATGACGCGAGACAACTTTGTGCTGCCTTGCATTGTATGGACGCTCAAAGCGAACTCCTTCTTCCACTCCTTACAGTCATCTCGAATGCTACAGCTTATCCAGCTAATCAGGTCTGACAACAGTTCTTTGACAATTCTTTCAGATGTTGATGCGAGAGCAGAGGATAACCCAACGAGTGGTGGAGTTGCTCTGTCAGAAGGGCATCCCGTGGGCGCGGTCTTGTCGCGTCATGCTCCTGCAGTGCGTTGCGAACATGGCTGTAGCTTCAGATAACCAGGTATGTCAGCGGTGTGAAACCAACTTTAAGCCGGTTCAGCCACTGGTTCGAGCCGCCATCCCCGCGGTTGTGCATCGAATCCAGAGCACAAAAGATGAAATGGAGATGGTCGTCGGATTACAAGCGTTGACGAATTTGTCGCTGCACATTACCTCAGATCAAGTGGGTTTCAGTTTCTTTCTTTTTTTTGTTTCTAGCACGGAAAGATTTCCACACTTCCGCTTCAGGTCCCGCAACTGACGCCCGCTATCGCTCCATGCTTGGCCCGTTTGTGGACGCGAGGTGAAGCGAATCTCAATGCGCTGCGACTCCTTGTCAACCTCTGTTGTTGCCCGGACATGGTGCCACACGTACTCGGCTCAAAAGCCGTCGTCGGCCTCCTGAGAATTCTCGACTCTGACAAAGAGGAGGTCCTTCTTCGTGCCATCACTTGGCTTCTCTGTACGTCGTCGGCAGTCGATGCCCTGCAGATCACTCCAGAGAGACTAGCTCCGTATATTCAGGTGCCCACTCTTTTCAAGTTCTGGAGAATTTCGCTTCAGGACCCATTCCGAAATCCACAGCACACGTTGTATTACTGTATCTACGGCCCTCAGTCGAGGATGGAGCTCGAGAAGCGTGCCAGCGAACTTACGGCGAATCGAAATCGCGAGGTTTGTGTTTGTGTTGCTTCGTTAAGGCTTTGATTTCAATTAAGATTGCCGGCAAGGCGGCCCGTTTACTCGAGATCCTCCGGTCAATCCCGCCGCTCTCCGCCTACGGCACAAACATCAATCGTCTCTTGTAACAAAGCACATTTCTCTGTTTTTTTTGAGCTTTGAAGTATTTGCATAACCTTATCTTCCACTTGAAATGTCAAAAGACGACTCATTTAGAGGTTAGAACAAGTGCTACCTTTCGCTTTCACCATTATAGCTGTGCAAAGTATTGCCAAAACTCTGGTCATTCCGCGTTTTTCCATTATTTGATGTCTTTGAAAAACGGGTGAGCCCTTTCCTTGCAATGCATGAGCAAAGGACACAAAAAGAAAACCCGTCGTCGAGTTTGATCTTCTTCTCGCCCCTCAGTGTTATTGTTTGATCTCACAGCTTTTTTGAGTTCGAAAAATGGTACATCTTGCATGACAATGAAGTTTATGGATTCGAAATAAATAAGTTGAAACAAGAAAGAGGTCTAAAGATCAGAAATGCTAAAGGAGCTAGGTACAAGTTGACCAGTGACACAAGTTTTCTTGAAGCTGTTACACCCGGAAAATAGGAGGAAGAAGACTGACAACAGCATTTTAAACATGGCTAGTGTCTAGCACTGAAGGTGGAATTGACGGAAATCACAAGGGTGGCACAAGAGTGTGGGCTGGTTTTGTAAAAGGTGAGCAGTTGGATCCCAGACTCTTGCCAAAGCATCATGGCCATGAAGATCAATAAATGCCACCATTGGTGACTGCAGCCGAAGACGTCGAAGACGCCTAATTTAATCCTGTTAGTGACAAGTTGTCATTCAGACCTGGCAGGAGGCGCTCCGGCACCATGGATGCGTAGAAGAAGAAGGCCGCGATGATCAAGGAGTACAAGGTTACCACACTTGGGACCCATTTCTGAAGAAAACGCGAGGTTTTTCTGTCTTCGAAGAGAGCAAAATCAAACGAAACTCACGGAAACGTGATCGTTGTCAAAGCCACCATGAAGTATGATCCAGTGCACAGTCGGACAAATCCCAAAAATGATGACAACCGAATAAATAATGTGTAGAAGGCCAATTCTGGAGCCAAAAATCTTGCGATCGAAGAAGTCACGTTGCATCGGCACGTAAGCCGTGATGAGAAAGAGGACTCCAAGGATGTAGAGATAGGTCTTGAGGAAGTCCTGACAAGATGTAATTTCTTAACAAGCAAGCTGACCTCGAAGCAAAAGAAAGCCGTGTAAATCCCGGAAAGATACATGCCGAGTAGACCCGCAGAGACGCCAAAAACATCAAGTTTCAACCACCTATGAGAAAACTATTGAATCGAGTCGCAAACTCACTTTTGCCTCTCCCTCTCGCTTGTGCAACCAAAAACATGATAGGACGTTGAGAGAAGCATGCAGAGCTGGGCGCCGAGGAGCGATAGCGAGACTGCCAGATGATCCCATGAGTCTCCGTTAATGAATGGCAATCGGTAAAAGTTCGTGTTCCATTGACACCACGAGAAGTAGATAAAGCCGAGGAGATGGGTCCAGATATTCACAGTTTCGTTGTTCCATGAAAGGGCACTGAATTCAAAGGTCCGAACGATTGAGGAGCAGGCAAACCTCCTCAAACAGAGATGCCAGGGCAGCTTCGTCGGTCGATATCCGCGATGGACATGCTCATTGATCCACATACATTCGCTCAACTTATCGCGATGCACAAATTTGATCCTCTTGTGCGTCGTGCAGTGAGAAGCATGCCGACACCTCAGGCAACGTTGGGACATTTGCCTGGATCTTGAAAGTTGACAATGTTGAAAGAGAAAGACGCGGAAAAGGACGAAATGGTTTGCGCGACGTGCGTCGTCGCGACAAAACGGAACCATTGTGAGGAACCATCCCGCAAATGCATCGCGCGAGGAGGTTGAAAACGAAAGTCCTCGTTTGACGCCGTCAAAGTGGGAGAGCCCCCACCTCAGCGGTAAGAAGGGACTCGGGAAACGGCGCTGACCCCGAATACGCGGATGAGGCGAGCGCGAGGTGAGGCGGCGATGGATCCATAAAAGGAAGAAATCTTTTGCGCGCGTAGACCACTCGAGCGCCAAAACCTCATCACTTTTTCTTTCAAACTTCTGTGAGATTCTATTCGGTGTTGAGAAAATTGAATTCTGACAGTTTGAATGAAAGCGGGAGCTCTTCCTTGCAGGCTAGCAAGTTTTTCACACAAACAATGCAAGTGAATCCAGACTATCCTTGCAAGAGCAAGGAGGCAGCAGAGTGACTGACTTCAAGTCTGTGGAAGGCGAAAGTCTCGCGCCATAGTGCAAGACTTGACAAAGACGGGGGGAACCCGGGATGAAAAGGGAAAAGGAACGACAGCGAAGAGAGAAGAGAGATCGTCGACTATCCCAGGTGCTCTTCGGACAAAGTCGAAATGAGAGCGTGGGCGAGACTGACCATCAACAACCTCAACAGTTCTTCTGGAGAGAAAAAGCAAGCAGAACGCCATTGTGGCGTGACATGCGACTTCCTCTACGACATGTCTTTGACAGGACAAGGTCCACGCGTGGGGAGAATCCGCGAGGGAAGAGACGAGAGACGTGACCGCCAGAGGCGCGTCGCCCGGCTACCCCTTCGGCGCGAGTCGCCAGAAACCAGTTCCTCGGGGCGCCCCTGGAGGCATCGCGCCCTCGCTGGCCGCTGACTGACCAGCCTCGTCTATCCCCCAATGCCCCGATCGAACACAAAATCCCACTCGAGCCTCTCTCACTTCGACACAACAGCCAGCCTAGTTCCAATGCCCATCGACACATCGGGAACCTTCTCATGTGTTCACACATACGATGGCGTCACCTTCTTTCGACAAAGTGACGCATTGAGCATCACATTGGAATTCGGGAAGCATGCTAGCTGTCAAGACGAAACCAGCTTGTTGACGTCATCAACCAATAGCTTGAAGCGTGCAAGGACACAATTCTTTTATTAGACTGAACACTTTCTAGCAAATGCGAGAATTATTAAGACCCAAGGATGGCCGGTGAGAGGATGTTCGCGTTCATCACTCCTGTAACACTTTTCTTAACTTTCGGAAGTCTTCACCTGGACTGTGGATCTCAGGAGACAAAAGTGATGGTGAGAGGATGTCGCCCCCGAGGGCGGCCGGAGAAAGGATATCCGGTGAGAGCACGTACGGCGACAGGATCACCTTGGAGCATTGTTTCGAAGCACAGCTACAAACTACTCACGGGCGATAGGAGAAACGGGTTGAGAATGTTGGGCGAGAGGACATAAGGAGTGAGAATGTACGGAATCATGAGACCCGGCGACATGATCTGCGGACCGAGCACGAACGGCGACATGATGAGCACACCGCCGAGGATCGGGGAGAGGATGTTCGGACTGAATGTGTTTGATCTATAGGACTTTTTGTGACCTACCTCAAGACGGTAGGGGAGAGAATTGCTGGAGAGAAAAGGTTCGGTGAGAGGATCAATGGGCCAAGTACGACGGGCTGAAAACTTTTCAAATAAGTTTCAAAACGAACATCGAGTATTGGTGGAGCAAAGTAGAGTGGAGCGAGGATGCCCGGCTCGAGAACGCTCTGTTTCATGCGTTTCGCCGAGAACACGTCGCCGTTAGCGATGGCGGCAACGAGACGACGTTCTTTATCCCGCCGCCGGTGCTCGGCCCTGAAAGAAGTAATGAAGATCGCTGCAACCAACTTGAATCGCTGTTCATAGGCTTTGAGTCGATTCGACTCGTGTGTTGAGGCGGATTTCATGAAGTTTCCTAAAACACTCAAGTGATTTGCCCAACAAACCCTCGCAGCCGTAAAGAAGATCGAACTGATCGCCGTTCAAATGAACAAAGCCGTAACGCTCGATGTGCTCCTTCTGCTCATCGTCGACCAGAGTTTCAAGTCGACGATGTGTCTGAATTAAAATTGGCAGTGATTTGAGCAATCACGAAACCTGATTCATGTCAGCTTTGGCATCGTCAATCATTTCATCCATGAGTTGGCGATCGACGTTCGAGTAGCCGGGCCTGCATCTGTTTCAAATAAAAGATGAAAGAAAACCCGGCGGTGACGCGACCCTTCACGATGTCCAAGGCATTGTGAAGAGCCGTTCCTGCACCTGAGAGTTCGACAAGGAAATTCACAATCGAATCCTGGAAACTTTTCTCAGAGAACTCCGTGTTACCGTTTCTTTAGCCTCCATCTGCGCCTGCTTGAGGAGTTCCGGCACAGAAAGCCCGTTTCCTTCATCTTGCAATGAAAAGAGATTCGGTGAGAGGAAATGCTGCTCTCGCTTCTTCGGGAAGATGGCTCCCAGTGAAGGAGACAAAACGAAAACTTCGCTCTGAAGATCAAGTCGGAGGGACGAAATCTCTGACCTCTTCAGGATTATCGGTTTTGTCCACATCGTCTTTTTGACGCATCTTATCCAGCTAAAAAAAAGGCTGCATAAACAAGATGCCTAAAAACCTCGGCCAGATCGTTCCTCCAATCCGTCTTTTGTGGATTGATAATCTTTGTCAAGCCATTCATTAACTTTGTGACCGAGAAAGTGTCATCGGGCGAGTTCAGCGTGTACGAGGACCTCTGCTCTATTGACCGCTTTTGAATTCCTAAAAGAGAGGCTTGCAGTTGGTTTCGTAAGATGATGAAAGTAACGTGAGAACCAAACACAAGAAGTGTTTACTCACTTCTTCTCCTCGTCCGGCGCGTCCGTCTCCGTTGCCGCAACGGCATTTGCTCGAGGATGCACTTCGCCTTTGCTTCGACTTTCGGTCTCTTGCCGAGAGAGCGAAGACACAGCTGAAGGGCCACCCGTGATTCAAAAGGAATCCGACGCCAGACCTAGACCAGCTTGAATTAGTAAGGAAGATGAACTGACCTTGTCTCCAATGGCACCCAAGGCTACCTCCATCGAATGCACGTACCACTTGGCATGAAAGTCTTCGACGCTTTTAGGATCGCTCAAGGCCATAACTTCAAGCAATATTTGAGAAGACGGAAAAGCACACCTGTTGTACAACAAACAAGGCCAAGAAGAAGCTTCATCCGAGAAAGATTAACCAATCATGCATGAAGCGGAGATACTGAAAAGAGCCTAAAAATTGCACTGAAAGTTTAAAATTGAAACAAACTTTCGAGAAGAACAGGAAGTGGCCGACGCTTATAAGTGATGGTCGCCGGGGTCCACCTACACGAGGTCGATGACAAAGGAGCAGGGGGTCCTACTTTCGAGGCTGTCCCTTCTAGCGCCTTCTCACAGACAAGTCTTTTGTGAGATCACGGGAGCTTTGTGCCGCTTCCTCGAGCTCAGCGTCGGCCGTGACCCTGATACAGTTGGTGCGTCATAGACTCTTGCCTCGATTTTGGTTTGTAAGATCTTTATTGAATGC
>JAQIXL010003159.1:0-11021 GCA_034700245.1 Poikilolaimus oxycercus | reverse complement strand
CTGCACAGAGATCTCAAGCCGGCCAACATCCTCGTCATGGGCGAAGGGCCGGGAGTGGAGCGAGGACGGTTAGTCTCAAACCTGGTTCGAATGTGTTTCAGAGTGAAAATCGCCGATATGGGTTTCGCTCGCATCTTCTACAATCCTCTCAAGCCTTTGGCTGAATTGGACCCGGTGGTTGTTACTTTCTGGTATCGAGCACCGGAGCTTCTCCTCGGCGCCAAGCACTACACAAAAGTTTGACTCACTCTATTTACGGAAAGAAAAAGCAATTTTCAGGCGATCGATGTTTGGGCCATTGGATGCATCTTTGCCGAGTTGCTGACGGCCGAACCGGTGTTTTTCTGCCGAGAAGAGGACATCAAAGCTAGCAGTCCGTATCATCAGGTAAAACTGAACCGAAACTTTTTCGTTTCATCTACAATAGATACAACCGTCTAGCAATAGCAAAAATTGCACAAATGAATACCTTATTGTTGAAACCGTAAAACGACTGGCGAAACACGAGTTTTTGCAGGACCAACTCCAACGAATCTTCACGGTCATGGGCTATCCTACAGACAGTGAGTGGCCCGACCTGAAGAAGATGCCCGACTACCACAAACTGCAAAACGACTTCAAGCGATCAAAGTAAACGTAGTTCAATTGTTGTTAGTTCGCGAACCACCGCTTTCGACATTTCAAAGCTCTTATTAGCAACGTGAAACAGTGAAATGTTTCAGTTTCAACAACTGCACACTTGGTCACTACATGAACAAGCACAAGATCGACTCAGAGGGCGCGCACTTCAAGCTTCTGCAAAGATTGCTGACCATGGATCCACAGAAGCGAATTACATGCAAAGACGCCATGGACGATCCATACTTCAAGGTTGGTTAGAGACTTCTGAAATAGCGTACAATTGTGCTGAAATGCATTTCAACCTGCGCAACTTTTCGTTGTGATTAGCGGCTCTTTTGTGATGAAACTGATCCAAGAACGATGAAACCGCCGATTTATAGGAGGCGCCACTACCAACCGAGGATGTCTTCCATCGCTGCGAGATCCCGTATCCGAAGCGCGACTTCCTCCCTGAGAATGACGAAGATCAGAAGGCGAACCTCCTTGGCACCGGCCAGAATACAGGCAATCAAGCGGCCACTCAAGGTTTTCCTCAACAACTGTTCGAACTGTACCTTCAAAGGTAAATATTCTGGCCCGAAAGGCGGTCCGTCGGCGCCGGGAGTGATGGGTTCGGCGAATCAGACGGGTTCCTTGAAGCAGGAGATCCAGGAGCCGCAGGCCAAAAAGATGCACATGATGGTGAGGACGATGCGTGACGAGTGAAACCATTGCCCTTCGACTTCAGCCAAGCGCCTACGCGCCGAATACCAATCCGCCTCTTGCCTATGATGCTCATCAACAAGGAATGATGCAGGGTCGAAGTAAGTGGAGATTTTCCCCGGCCGCCTCGTGCATTAATTGAATGTCAAAAAAAATCTCTGGCAAAAATTAACCTAGTGCAACTGCCATTTCATTCTAACCTAGCGCATAAGAAGTTTATATTCTCACCGAACACACCTCGATTGTGGAAATCCTCAATAAACCCAAATTTAACTTTCTTGAAACCGCTAAGACGCCAAATTTTGTAGTGGACATGGGAGGAATGGTACCGCCGAACCAGGGCTTCCCGCAACAGCAACAGCAGCAAATGTATCAGGTTCGTTCTCCTCTAACTCGTAACGTTTTCTCTTCTTTAGGGTGCACCAGGCCAAATGGAGGGCAGTGGCTTTCCTCAGCAGCAAGGGTATCCCCAACAAGGTTTGATCCTTAGGAGCTCGAGTAAGATGACCAATTTCAGGTATGATGCCGCAGAACCGCATGATGCCTGGCTATATGCAACCGGGTATGCAAGCGCCGCCACCTCAACATGTTCAACAAGGTTCGCTTCTTCCACCAATTCATTGTTTCCTCTAATTCAGGCGGTGACATGATGATGGGTCCGATGGGCCAACAACAGCCGCCTCCTTACATGATGCAGCAACAAGGCGGACCGCCAAATGCATGGCCCGGGTATCGATGAATTCCGCCTTGAAGCCGGGCTTTCACCGAAGATGATCTCTTTCTCGTTTTTCCATGAACGTCGTCGGAGTCATAAAGTCTGTGTTAGGGAGAATAAAGGTTTGAAGACTATTGTGAGAGTTTTATTTGGCATAGGATCAACGGTATAGTGCAGCTATTTTAGCCAATCGCTTTTATGCCACTGAAGAAGCCGCAGACTACAAAGCAGTTGATGAAAATGCACGCATCTTGAAATTGGTAGAAGCAATCCCAATAGGTGTTGCGCTTGTGTCGTAGACTTCGGCTTGAGGCTTCGTCCAATTCATTTCCAACTCTCGGCTCAAATAGAGCTGTTTCAAAACAAGGCACAAGGAGGAACTCTTGAAGCCATTCCTCAAACTACGTGAAAAGACACAATGTGTTGAAGAAATGTCTTGATGTCTGTCTGAACTCCTCTTTCTTTCGCAACCCCTTCTCGAGTATACTGTAGGTTGCACTCTTCATTCGTGGGTGGTCGACGTCAGTGAACAGACTTCCAGACGTTTCGCGTCTACAGTCCACGTACTCTAGTCAGTTTTTTATTGTCTGCTAGACACAAAGACAGACTGGAGAGAAAAGCAGAGAAGCATACATACTCGTCGCTGTACCAGGAATCAAACTCGCTCCAAATACATTATTTCAACTTTTCAGTTGAGAGAAAGAAGAAAAGAATGAAGCATTAGAGACAGTCAGACTGTCAATGAGACTCGTCAGGAAGTTGTTGCACAAGGGATAGGCACCATTTCACGCACTCCGGGGACCTTTTCGGGCTTAAAACACGACTTCATCGAGGCTTTGGAGTTGGAGACCTGCGTCGTGGTCGGCGTCCACCGTCGCCAGGAAGCGATCCAGCGCCGCCTCATATTCGTTTCGATACTTTCGCACATGAGCAACATGCTCGGAGTCAACGAACTTCACGACTTGAACATCTTGCTCTGCTTGTCGTTGAAGTTCGATGAACTTCTCGGTCGAATCGGCTCTAAACGTTTTTTCCTGAACGATAAGTTAGACTTACAGAATAGTCTTATCGGCTAGTGAATAGATGAAGCACTGATGTTGCGGCATGGGGACTTCGTGGTTGAAGGCCTCGAGCATGCTCAAGCGCTCCTTCATCCCGGGGATCTGTTCCAACTAAAAGTCTTTGTTCATCTTTTGATCTTGTTCTAACCGCGTCATAAATGTGATAGGAGGTATGTAGGGCTTGGATGCGGACGCGATGACCAAGAGGAGCGAGAAGCCGAAGTGGAGGAGCTGTAGCCGTGACGCCTTTGGCGAGTTCCATCGGCGGCGCATGTCCCGGAGCGCTGAAGGTTTAGTTCAGTTGACCCGGATCCTCTTTACCTGTCAAAGACAATGCCTTGTAGGCGATCAAGCCATCGTCGACGAGCTTCAACGCCGTGAATTTGTTCAAAGCCTCGGTAGAGCGAGAAGAGACCGCGAGTACCGTTCAGTGACATGACTTGGAGTATGAACGGCCTGAAGAAGTTGACTTCCTCCTCAGTTTAAGAAAGGCAACCTGTGGGCCCAGCACTCGCTGTTGATGAAATTCGTTGCTGCAGCTGCCGCTGATGGAGCTGGAAGTTGTCGTCTCTTGAAGAGCTGAGGAATGAAACAAGCTGTGTCATATCTAAGACTCATCAGCATTTAAGGGTTACGGTAGCATACCCTCGATCGTTGTAGAGTTGAGCGTACTTCGCAAGATTCTTGTGCGTTGCCCCTCCCCATCCGAGTAAGAGGACGAAAGGCTTCGATGGTGGGCGGCCCATCGTCTTCACCTCGACATCGTAGACATCCATGTTTCGAGCGAGGCGATGCCACCATTGGGGCTGAGGAGCGACACGAGTGATACGGGTAGCGACGGCCATCTTGAAACAAGTCGAAAGGCTTCTGAAAATTTGCAATTTTGTTCGGGAAGATAGCGAACATCGAACAGAAACACGATTAACGGTTCGAAATTTAGTGCACGATCGCAACAGCTGAACGCCGGGAAAGAAGACTGTGAGACGCACGTAGGCGTAAGAGTGCAGTGGGTGGTCTGGGCGTCCTTTTAACCAAGCAGAGGTGGGACGCTCTTCCTGCACCGAACGCTCTCTCGCTGCCAAGCAAAAAAGATCTCTGACAAGTGAGTGAATGGGACAGAAAGAGAGCAGAAAGAGGAGGAGAACTTTGAGGCCGAGGTCGTGAGGCTCACTCTTCACGTGAAAGGGAGAGTGAGGTATGCCTCACCAGAGGGGTACAGTAAGCTATTTTTTAAATCCTGATTCAACAGTGATGTCAAAAGGTCTCGTTTGGGAAAGGGGTAATTCGCCTTGTAAGCAAACGTCATCTGCCCAAATCAGCAGTTCAATACGACCGCAGGAGAAAACGTTCAATTTCGTGCTGAGGCTGTTCTATAGAGGCCGCAACAAGTTTAGTTTTGAATCCAGTTGGTAAAAGAGAAGACTGGACTCAACCTTCAGTGTTTCCTTTAAATCTAGGCAGAGAGATCCACAACGTCAACACCAAAGAGCTCGTTAAAGGAGGAACCAACAGAACGTCGCGATGGAGGGTTTGGTCAAACAAAACCTGGAAGAGTGTCACACCTACTGGGTGGTCCGGGGGTACTTTTACCCTTCGCAACGACGAATCCTCTGAGCGAACGCCCGCCCTCTTTGTCTAGTCACCTATTTTCGTTTTCTGCACAGTCTATGATGAACTCGGTCGAGCTAAGCAAAGAACGAAACCCAAACGTTGCCTCACAAAACGTCCAACCACTGCACTTTTCCCTTTCGGTGGACGAGAGAAAGAGACGTGTTCTTTAATAAGAAAGTGCAAGCACATGCGAAAACAAGTGAGATCTGCATAAACATTGTCAACAAAACAGCAAGAATTCGTCTTTTGTGGGACCGATTACTTCTCTAAAAGCGAACAAAGATTCCTGCGGAACTCGTCGAAGTTGATGGCACACGTGGTGTGAATGCCTCGCGCGCAAAGTGAGAAACTTCTCACGGGTGGTCCGCGTTCCTGCCTTCTTTTATGCTGTTTCCATCACTGATTAATGGCTTTGCGTAATCGACTATTTCCGAGGCGTTGTCGCGAATGGTTGGGAGGAAATGGTTCAACTCGGTCAGACGAGAACAGAAGATCGTTGAGGCGCTAGAGGAGCGTCTAGCGTAGAAATGGAAAAATGGACCACCCCAGAATGGTCGAAGACGATGTACGACCTACACTTCCCGATTCTCTGTAAAGCACCACTATGGACCAACAGTTAAACCATACTGCAGTCTCGAGTTCAAGTGTTGAATTCAATACCTTCCATTTTGAAGCTCCGAAGAAGAGCCGAGAGACAGCTTTTCATCGACCCACGTCCTGGTGGAACCTCAAACACTTCCTTGCCTTCCAGCTGACGTTCTTTTCTTGTTCGTAGTCAGAACATCCACATGTTGCCCACACGCGACTTCCTGCCAATTCACGTGCCATCGTTTGCAAAGAAAAACTCGACGCTCTGGGTGGCCCTCGGCACATCGCCCCTCCTCTTCCTCCCCTGACTGCTTCGTCAGCATGTATGCTCGGCTCATCGAAACAGCTGAGCGAGGAAAGCCCTTTTGCACTTTCATCGGACGTTCTAAGTTTCTTTCAGGGACGATTGACGAGTTCATGACATCGTCATACAGATTCGCATCCACATTACACTCGAAACATGTGAACTGTGGAGCCTTTTACAAATAGGGGCTGAGTTCTCTTGTTCGGTAAGTTAGTAACACACAACAACTAGTCCTTCGTTTTCGGTAATCAGAAGCAATTCAGCGTCAACGTTTGAATCGCAATGCATCAGCAGCAGTCTCAGGCATCCCGACTAGAAACGCTCTGGGACATCAGAAAGAAGAGCGTGTCTCGTATCGGTCTTAGATTGCACGTCGGAATGAATGCGATCAAGGTTCAAAAAGCAGCTTCGCCTTGAATTGTTTCAACGGGGAACATGAGGGTATTTCCTGCGGAAGCAATTCACGAAGAGAAACCAGGCGTCTGAAGTGTAGCTCACCACAGACACCCCAGTCCCTTCTCTCGATTCTTCGATTCCTCCACTGCCTCTCGCATTTTGTACTTTGTCGTCTGGTCGCCGTGACGCCACGTGATAATTCTCGGCTCGTTTTCTGCTACAAAAAACCAATTTAAATAGCCTGCCAATTCAAACATCTTGTGTTTTGCGTTGGCAGTCTGCTTACAAACTTTTCGCCTGTTATACAATACCTATCTGCCAGTGAAGGGTTGAAGGGTCGTTGGCGGAGCCTCAGGAAACATTTTCAGCTCTCGTTGATGTTGCCGAACGAGCCCTGTCGGATCTGCGACGACACAGCATTTTGTGTCCATTTCGGCGTGGTGTCATGTCGAGCATGCGCGGCTTTCTTCCGTCGAACCATTGCCAAGGATCTGCGGTATCAATGCCGAACGGGTCGTTTCACGTGTCCAGTGGATAAAAGTAAGTTCTCATCACTCGACCACGAGATTTGCATTTTGCAGTCGAGGGCGACGCCCCATGCCGAGCCTGTCGGTTTACCAAGTGTCTCAAGGAAGGCATGAAGCCGGAAGGTTGGCAGATCGGTTTTCTCACGGATTTTCTTCAGGAATTTTGAAGCGTAATGCGGCAAAAATCTGCGAGAAGAATGCTCGAAAGACGATTCAGTAAGTCGCTCCTTTGACTGTATTGCTATTCTTTGAGGAAAACAAACTCACAGCCATGCTCGTCTAAAGCCGACGACTCTAGAGCTCTGGTCTCTCCTAGTTCTCCACTTGATTCTTCAAACAAATTCATGAAAGCGTTGAAGGAGATCTTCAATCAGGTACTTTCCTTTCTCTTGTAAAACTCAAAGCCAGGTCCCAGATCCTGAATGCGTTGGAAGAAGTCCGATTCCTCTTGGTCGTGCCACGTACACTCTCAATCGGTACTATTCGAAACGAAACAAGATTGAATCCAAGGTATTCTAATGTTATTTTGAAGTAGGAATCTAGACTTTTAGAGATTGAATTGCCTCTACGCACAATGGAAAGATTACAAGTTGGACAATGTAGCGAGGGTCTACAACAAGTCGACCACAACCGACGCGATAATGCACGAGCGCCTTGTTGTGGCTGACATTCTTATGTGTCTCGTCGGATTTCGGGCCCTTTCGCTGGTCGAAAAGGTAGGCGCTTTTGCTTTCTAAAACCATTATTGTCTTTCAGCTAACTCTGTATGCCAACTTCTTTCCACCTTTCTTCATGCTTCAACGCTGCTATTATGAGTTGAAACATTTCGACGAGTTGGATGAAGCGGGAAAAGATCGACGAAACGTAAACGAGATTGCAAGCATAATGACCACGTTGAACCCGACTGATGCGGAAATCGCAGCCATTGGCGGAATGTTCTTGTGGAATCTCGATGGTTAGCATTTATTGCAATAACATTAGCTCGGTTTATTTCTTCAGAGAGAATGGAAATTTCGCCAGAAACTTATGAAGCATCATGGAAGTGGCGAAGTGAGCTGCACTCGGATCTCCACAAGTACTACACCGAGATGAGTGGCGTCGGAGAGAACTACGCATGGAGACATGCTCTGCTTTGTTCATTGGCTAACGCTGCAAGAGTAAGCAAATGTTCTTCTTCCGAACTTTGTTTAAAGACGGTTAGCGAGGGTCGTGTAGCAGACTTGAAGGCTCTTCGCACTCTCGGATTGGTTCAGCATCCAGTCATCACCGAGGAGCTGATACGTTATTAATTCGTTTGCTACACAGCGATATTAGTTAGTCTCCGCTTGTACTTACTGGGGTCCCGAAACAAGGCATAAATTGGCATTTAGCAATGATGCTTGTGAGGCACTCTCAACTCATAGAGTACATGCAGCAGTCTCCAAAAAGATTATGCAAGAGAACACCAACTACGAAACACCAACACTTCTTGGGTGCTCGTCTGCCTGGTGTTTTCGAGACATCGCAGACGAACGAGAAGAGCGTCGTCTTGTGTCTTGCGACTTTCTCTGTCTCAGAGGATTCACTAGAGAAGAGGAGGCGATGCTTTGTCTCACGAGGCTGGTTTAAAAGCGGTGTCACTGAATCACAAGAACAAGAACAGTTTCTAGTCATTCTTCTTGTTGCCCAGTTGTAGGATGCGTCTGTGTCTCCTTCTCCTCGCTATTGTTGGCGCCATCTGGGCCAACGTTTCGATTGAGAGCCCAGCCACGGAGCCTCCGTCGAAGCCGAGGAAGTCAGAGAATCGCAGGCGCATCGGTGGCTACGGCATAAGCGGTGAATACAACGGCGGCGGCTACCGCGATGAGTACAGTCACGGGAACGGCTACGGCGACTCTTACGGCGAATACTGTTATGGCTACAGCGACAGCACCGACTCCTATGGCGACGATTACTACTATCGAAGGCGCCGCTACCATAAAGCCGACTACAAGAAGAGTTAGTTGTTTTCCATCGAACTTCTGTTTCAAATCAAAAAGCGCTAAGTTTGGTCTTCAGGACACCACCACTGCGACAGATGTCGTCGCTACTTCATCAACCCGATTTGCAACTTCAACAGCTCAACGCCGCTTCCAGGCGACAAGTGGATTGGATGCGTGCAGCCGGACGTGAGAAGGGAAAGAGAAGTCAACGGTTGCCGCACTTATGTTGTTTCCTGTCAGACGAATAGTGTACGTTTTGAGGTGGAAGTTGGCAAACGGCGAACGAATTGCCGATATCTACTGCCTTTACACGGCAACAGAAGAGTTGACAAGTCTCTCACAAGAGCTCGGTTCTGCGCTCAACATAATCCGCAGCAATGGTGACATCAACAATATTGACATCTCCGGGGCTCTTGCTTTGTACAACGATCAGAAAGCCGCTAAGAAGATCATCGAAGAAGATACCGGAACAGATGCAGACACAGCTTCCAGACCAACATTCAACAAGAAGACTTGAGCAAACGATCAGTAAACTTTTCTGAAAATAAATTGATTGCGATTTATTTTTACCGTTTGAAGGAATAAAAAAACTCAATTAACACACAACGGCGAAGGACCGTAACAGACACTGCTGCTAGATTTACATCGTCTCCTGTCATACGGCCAGCCTCAGCAACGTGGGGCTCGTTCTGCTTAGCTCGGGCAACAACGAAATGAGCTTCTGCTTAGTTGCCCATTCTTTCTTTGAAGATCCTCGCTCGTGGCTGGAACTACGTGGAGACGAGAGTTTCTTGCAATGACAACAAGTTAGACCAGACGAAGAATGACAATGCTCAGGTGGACATAGGGCTCGGAAGGCCGGATCGCTGACGTGTACTGCATTTACGGTCCGTACAATCCAACTTTGTACGGACCCATCGGACAAGCTTACAGCCAGGCCCTCTCCGCGGTTCTCGGTGGCAGCGATCTTAATAGCATTTCCGCCCAACGACAACTTATACTGCGACAAGAACGTTGTGAAGACCGCGGTCCAAGACCCCAGCTCATCGGGCACGGCGAGCCCCGTGGCAAGTCGAGCGGCACAATGCCAACAATTAAGAACTCTTAGGCTCAAGACGTGCAGACGAACATGGAATAAACTTTCCTTCAATAGTTTTGTTTAGCAGAGCGGTTCCAAAGAAGAGCCGAAAACACCGAAAATGTGCGTTTGAAACTTTTCGGTTGTCCTTGGATCCTGTCAACCATTTCATTCACAAACGATACGCATTAAGGACTGGAGAGACCTTTTTTCATCAGCACGACTGGATAACGAAATGGAACCGCAAGTTGACTTCGATGAACAGCTTTTAAAGTCGGTTGCATCAGTTAGGGGGGGGGGGGGGAAAGCTGCCAGCCATTGCTACCTCGTCCTCTCACTGTTTGCCTCTAGGTGACAAAAGCTTATGCTAGCTTACGCTAGGTGTAGATTAGAAGGACTGGTTCCGCCTTCCTGACACGGAGAATCTAGAACACCTCGTTCAAACCAAGCCAACAAAACAGTTCAGCACCATGCGGAAAGAACTTTATTCAAGAAAGTACATGCATTGAACCACGTGAGTGGGTATGGGAAGAATGCATAGGGCATAGATAACAAAGGCCCTCAATCATTAGATTTTGAAGGTGGGGGAAGCACCACAAAGACTGCGGTTTTCTAAAGTGTCGTGAACTTTCATGCGAAGTTTACTGTCAGAAGAAGAGCAATCTTTTATATCGTGAAGGAACGATCTATTGAGCTTTCGGAGGGCAATGAAGGAAGACTAATCGACGTAACTAAGACTGGCTGTAAGCTCTGAAAAGTGAAACAGGGTGAAACAAGCAAAACAGAACGAAACGGCGATGGGAATGGAAGGGTGTGTGTTGCTCTCTATGGACGAGTCATCTTTGAAACGCATCTTGAGAACCTTCGCCGAGGCCAAACGACCAACAATAGAACAAGGAGAGCTAGTTAAAACCACTTTACTAAGTTCTGTGAAACAAATCGAAGATTGGGTCGAGGAGGCAGCATACAATCTCATCTGACGCAATGCTATTCAAGATGAACAGCAGCATTTCAGACTTGGCGCCGATCTTCCGATCATTTAGAATCACACGTAGCCTTCATGCTTTGACGGCTGTTCGAACGAATCTAACGCCTCCCACTTCTGTCGAGCCACAGTATTCACGGGAAGAGCGCAGATATTTTGTCTTCTTTTGCTGTATAAAAGCGCTCTGTAGATCTTTGGAACAGACACCTTTACTTGTCTTCGCCATCTCTCAAGCGGCTCTCCGGATGCGTCTCTGCCTTCTCCTCCTCGTCGTCCTCGGCGCCGTCTGGGCCAACGACTCGACCGACAGCCCACCTTCGTCGACTCCGGCGTTGCCCCAAAATCGCCAGCGCATCGGTGGCTACGGAGGCGGTCATGGACACGACTACGGGCACGGCTACGATCACGATAGCTCCGATGGCTACGACGACGATGACGACAAGATCTACTACAGGAAGCGTCACTACCACAA
>JAQIXL010003158.1:0-11029 GCA_034700245.1 Poikilolaimus oxycercus | reverse complement strand
CCACCTCCCCCCACTCCGAGGCAACAGCAAATCCACCACTTCCATCCTTTGGGTCAGCGGGGACTCGAAGCGAAAGAGCTGGACGAAAAAATAGTTCTGCCATGATTCACAGTGCAAAAATCGCTACAACTCGCGCGATAACCGGATTACGGTAAGAGGAGGGAGGATGATCTGAGAGGAATCTGACCAGAAAGAGAGAAGCCCGTCAAATGGAAGGTTGAAGAGCAGAAGGGGAGAAGAGCCGGAAGTGAGGTCAAGAGAGAGTGGTTAGACAGAAAAAAGTGAGGACGTGAAGAAGAAGAAGAGGCGGAGAGGGGCGAGTGCCTCCATACAACACACCAAGAGGCGACACAACAAGGTCTCCCTCTCCTCCCTCTTCTTCCCTCCTCCCGCACACGCTTATTTAGGCATTAAGAGAGACTGTCGAAGTTGAGGGAAACCTGCCATCTTGTCCCTTTCTCTCCCACCAGCCCGCCTCCTCTTTCTCCTCCGTCAGCATGGAAAGATGACGTGATTTTGAACCATGCTCGCTGGCTTCCGCAGCGAAAAACTTCTCGCAACAACACGGCGGATACGGTATGATGTGTGAGAGCGTGTGCACGAGATGGAGAAGGAAGGGCGAAATGAGCTCAATACACGACAATGTGACGAAGTGAACAACCATCCACTCGCCTTCTCGTGTTCGCGTGAATGTTTTTGCCCCGTCAACCCGTGGCTCATCGGTTTCAGAACGGAAAGAGAAGCTCTCGACGTGCTTTGGCCATTCATTGCGTTCTCTCAATGCGGCTTTTAAAATGCTCATTAAAAGGGGCTGAGGCGAGAGACGCTCGACTCCTGCAGAGAGACATCCCCTCTATCCCCTCTTCAGCACATTCAAGCCATTCTTTTTAGGTCTCATCACAAAGAATCGCCAAGACCCACAGATTTCTACCACCCTGACACATTGGACGAATTTTTTGAGCACACGCAGAAGAAATCGTAACGCACGCGTGAGCGTAACAAGAGGCGAAAGAAAAGGCGCGCGCGCCTTTCATTCGCAAAAGGGGGTGAGAAGATAATGAAACGGGCAGCCGAAGAGAGAAGGGAGAGGGAGGGAGGAGGCGCCAATGAAGCCTCGAGGTGCGTCGTCGTCCTCCTTCCTCGGAGCAGACATCGTCGAGAGAAGGGGAAAGGGCAGAGGGGCTTCCATTCTGGGGAGAAGGGTGACAGAGCGAGACGGGGCTGGAGGGTTTCAAAATTCCTCGATCTCGCCTCTCTTCCCTTTACCCTTCACGCCCTAGCTAGCGGAGAAGGAGGGATGCACAAACAGAGCATAGCCACGGCTGAGGGAGAAGGCCCTGGCTCTTCCACTGCACTGTCAATATCCACAATGGAATTGACTGACTGTCTTGGATTGGGAAACTCTTCCGGAAGACAGAACGATTAGAGACAGAATCGAACATGACTTACACAGAATATCTATAACAGCGAACCGCCAGGGAAACTTTTCTACCCACAACCTGACACGTCACCATCTTCAGCTGACTTCTAGAATTCCCTGTTTATCCCTCTCATGCATCTGCACGTTTCACGCCTTTCCTCTTCGAAGAATGGAGAAGAAGCAGGAGAAGACGGAGCAGACGAGAGAGGAAGAAGGCCGGCGGCGGAGATCTCGGAAGAGGAAAAGAGGAGGAGATGCGTCGAGGGCGGGCGGAGAGGGCGGCCATAGAAGAGCCTGCGAGATGGCTCATTAGGCCCCGCTGCTCCCTCTACGGGGCACCCCGATGGCGTTGGCCGAAATCCGACGCTGTCTCTCGTGGTGGAAGGGGTGGTGGCGCGCGTGAAACAGCGACATGCTGGCTGCCTTCAAGTCTCGGCAAGCAGCGGCGAGCAAAAGCCAGAAATCGTTCCAAATTCTATTAGGTGCTGCCCGTGCAGACCCACAAAAACACGCAGCAAGCGAGACAAGGCCGTGTCCCAGACAGCTCTCGCGGTCTCATGCTCAGCTCGAAGAAAGGGGGGAGCAGTCCCAAAAACACCCGGCACGCATATGTTTCAACAAGAAATCAGGCACGCGCTCTCACGCTCACGCCAAGTATAGAAAGTCTTTTCTCCTTCGCGAGACGAATAGAAGAAATGAATTATCCTAGTCACGAGAAACGGCAAAGAGAGACAAGAGAGAAAGTGCACCGAATGAAAACCACGGCCTATAATGATGACGTTCTCAGGGGAGGGGTCATCACTATGTTGTTTTCTTCTTTTTCTTCACACTCTCAACCCGGGATGAATAAGTTTCTGTCGAGGTTGAGAGAGGGGGGAAAGACAACATAGGGAGGGCCTCCTCCTCCGCCTCCAGAGGAGAAGGAGTGCATAGATTGGGCCAATGACAGCTCTCCGCGCGCGGACTTCTCCGAGGAGATGCGCGTGAAGCGTATCCCAGCCAGGTTTGTTCCCTCTCAATGACGGCAGTCGACGCGTTGAAACATAGATGAGGCGGGTTGTTGTCTCTTGCCACTTTGCGAGAGAGGGCAGAAGGAGAAGGAGGCAACGGGGGTGTCGATTCTAGCGCCTCGCCATTTATAGCCAGGCTCCCCCCTCACACCAGGCTCTTATCACCCGGCGGACACACGCTCGAAGCTGTCAGTGTTGGTCTTCCCCCTCTCCCACCCTCTCATCAAAAAAACACACAGAGCAACTTCCGAAACCATGAAGTGACCAGGCAATTTCCTATTGAAAAGCATCAATCCCATTCACAAAGCAAAGTGGATGCAGTCTCACTTTTTTAATTTCCGCCTTCTCTCGTCCTTTGTGGAGGTGGGGGAGTGCTGCTTCACAAAAAAAGGATGATTTGAAACGTATCCACGTCGGGGTCGCGCCAATTTGAATCGCGAATGAAACGTTGAAATGCGTCAGAGTAGAAGAAGGAGAAGGAAGACTAAGCCCGAAAGGCTTCACCGCCTCGTCCTCGTCCCCTTCGAGGCGGCGCCCTCCCCTCCTCCGAGGGAGAGAGAGAGGGAAGGACGTGAATGGAATTAGGGAATTCAAGAGATGGACGGGGGTACGGCCAGTCGGCGGCGGCTGGCTGACGACGACGACGTTGAAACCGAGAAGGGAGACCCGGTGCTTTTAGGTTTCAACGCCATCCTGGAATTTGTCAAAACAATTTGCTCACGGATGACGGCGGCTGGCAGCGGGGATAAAAGGCTTCATCATCATGGCGGCAGCACCACGCGATATGTTGGACGTGGGTTGGACCTTTATTTTTAGATCGCGACATAGTTAGCCTCCTGGGACTGGATGAGAGACAGAGAAAATGAAAACAATGGGAGAAAAGAGAAGGTTGAAGGGGATAGAAGGAAGAAGGACTGTCTCCATGCCTCTGCACACCTCTCACGTTGGGGTGAGAGAAGAGGGAGATAAGGAGCCGGAGGGGGAGGCTCGTCTTGCGACTTCACAAGGCGAGGAGAAAGAAGAAAGATTGTACCCTTCCGTTGCCAGTCTCCTCCTTCATTTTCTTTCTTGACCGCTGATTCTTGACTTGTTTCACCTGGCGAATGGCGGTTTGACGCAGTTTGTATTACAATTTGGGAAATCTTGACTCGTTAGAGCTGCTGTTCCGCTTCAAATTGGTTGCTTGAAATGTTTTGTAAAACCCAGTTCTATCTCGTAGCATCATTCAGGCCCCCTTGTTTCTCAAAGTTGACATCTCAAAGAAGAAGAAGCAGTATTGTTGCTTGGTGTTGTTGAAGGGGTGACACGTCAGCCGCCCTCGTGTGTCCCCGTGTTCGAGGCTGCCTCTCCTTCCAACACACAACCAGAGGGGAAGAGAACCCGACACAGGTGTGTTGCACGTCCGCCTCCTCTCCCTCTTCCTCCCTTCGTCCACCCTCGAAAGCCCAGTAAATCCGCTTATTGCCACCTCGTGAAAACTCGATCTTCCACCGCGTGCGCGGCGTGCTCTTTTCAAAGGTCAAGTGACTGAGGAGAGAGAGAAACCCTTGGCACGATTCATGGGAGAACTCTTTCAGGGACTATGCTCTTCATTCTTGTTTTGGCTTTGCTTGGCACTCGAGTTGAGGCCTTCACAGCTCGAACCGGCCTAGGTGGAGGTTCTCAAACCTGGCGAGAATTGGTTATGGACCTCGACTCCCGGCTCACTTGCGTCTGGGAACCGCTCAGAAAGGACATGGTGCTGCGCGTCACTCTGAGGGTAAGTCCTTTCGCTGTCTGGTCCTTCTTCCCCTTTGGCCTTTCGGGAACGGGATCAAATGAGAAACGATCCCCGACGACGACAGAACATCAGCTGGACTCGGGCAATTCGAGGGGATGGCCTTAGAGGATGGAGGGAGAGGGAGAAGCAGCACAAGAGGAGCCATAAAAGACGCCGTCTGCATCTCCTCTCCTCAACGGGGAAAGCACAGAATTGCCAATCCAAGCCCCGTTAGTTTGCACTGAATGAGGAGGTTCCTTGTTTGGTTCTCCTGCAAAATGCGGGATCTAGTAAGTAGAGAGTGCAAGAGAAAAGTTCCTTGTTGAGTAGCGGTTTCACAGTTTCGGTGAATGAAAGGCAAGGTTGGCCAATCAATGCTCCCTTCCAACGGTCATTGCAAGAACATCACAATCAATTGTTCTGCTAAACGCTTGAGACCAGAGAATGCAAGATAGTTTGCTGGCTAAAACGCGGCTTCATATTTTCCATGAATGGAAGAAACATTTCCTCTGTTAATGCGCCTTCCAGATCACATCTTCACAATCAGTCCCAATCAAGTTGTCGACCCTGCGTGAACGTTTGAGCTCTTACTCACCTGCCATTCCTTGCTGAAAGATCAGAACGTGCAAAAAGTGAAAAGTAAATTCTTGGAATGAACAAGAAGGGAGGAAATGGAAATCGCGTAGGCGCCCCTTCTCTCAACGAAGATTTCAAGAAGCCCCCGGAACGTCTGCCCGCGACGGGACGGCGACGACGGGCGCTCCAAGTTCCTTCCACTTGATTTCATTTGCACCCCACGCACACTCTGGTCCTCGGAAGGAAACTCCTTTCTTCCTTTGCAATTACGACGATTGAGAAATCAAAGAATAAGAAAAGAAAAAGAAACGAGGAAAATCGCAGAAGAGGGAGAGAACTAGCTCATTCACGCACAAGAAGGGCAGAAGAGGGGGGCCGCGGCAACAGAGACCTCCCTCCTCCTCCTCTTCCCTCCCTCCTCGTCTCCTCGCTCAGCCAATCCGTTTTACTCTCGACGCCGCCTGGTTCGCGCAAAGAAGGAGAAGACTGGCACATGACGTCAAGTCTCCCTCTTCTCCTTCTTCGATTTTGAAGTCTCTAGTTTGTCCTGCTGAAATCTCTTCCGATTCATGTTTCTCCTCACTTGCAGAGAGTTCTCGAGGGCAAGTCCATGCTACAAGTCCGAGTCTCTTCTCCGTCGGGCGATCTTAGTGAGTGGTCTGCTGGAGAAGACGTCGCTATTGGACATCATAATGTCACCGAAGATGGTAAAGACTCTCACAACCTGGTTCAAATAAGATTCAGGCGACTACGAGATCTGCGTGACGTCCAATGTTCCTCAAAGAATTCAACTTCATGTCTCGTTCTATCACCCGGAAGAGGTGCAGACGGCTTTCCAGAAGTACATCGAGGCGAATGACTTGGGAAAGTCTCTCATGGTGAGCTCTCAAAGGGAAAAGAACTACAGTAACTACAGAACGTGACCCACAAGCTCTTCGACAATCTCTATTCGATTCGATACTCGATCAAGTTCTACAACACCATTTCATATCGAGACGAGGAGAGACAGGTGAGGTGAAGATCCGTCTCAATTGCTTCTTGCAGCAAAGGAATTCCACGTTTATCGCCAACTACGTGATCGTCTTCGTCTTCTCAAATATCATCGTGGCCATCATTCAGGTAGACCCATGCTTCAGAAAGAAGCTATCAAATGAGTTGAAGATCGTTGTCATAAGACGTTTCTTCCGCGTCGACGAGAAGAGAATTCGGATCTAAACCTTTGAAAGAATTTCCAGTAGCGCGTCGCTAGTGTCTTTACTCCCATGTCCTGCCTTCTTTCAGCCTGTTGTTGTTTTTGTTATGAATTGTATGCTTTCTGTGATGAGCAACGAGGTAAATAAAGTACATTTGATTCAGCTCATCGACATCCTTGAAAGGCAACATCAGAGACTGTAATGGAGTTCATCGTGCAACCTGCATATGCTCGATCGTAGAAGAGCCTAGAGCAGCTCAAACAACGAAAAACCAAGACAAATCAAATGTGCCTCGCCGGATACCCCGACAAGACGTTCCAAAAATTTCCTCTCGACACAGCCGAGGCCGGTCAGGAACTCAAGTTACCTTGAATCAGAGGGTGAAACCCAAATCAAAGTCTACTAGATGTTGCACGTCTGAGATTACCCCGTACACGCGACGGGTTAACCAATAATCAATTCCAACTCTTGAAAAGAAGGAAATTTCAATTTCTGCAATTGGCTTGGCCGTTTCGAATCTTTCATAAATAGTTCCCAGAGAAACTCGTTCAATCTTGCACGCTATTAGAGGAGAACGATTTGGAATGTGGTTGGCAAGCCTGGTGGTTGTGCAGGGCGAGCGGCAAGGTTGTGAGATTGGTGAGATTCCGCGGAGATCAACAGTTTCAGCCAGTTCACTTAAATATTTCGAGATTGATGACGCGTTGGATCCGTCACCCTTGTGGTTTCACGAATGCAATGGAACCTCTCAACTTTATCATTCAGCTTCCGCTAAAGCACTACTACAGTAAGATGAGCCAGAGTCGCCATTCTATTTTCAACTTTGATGCGACTCTGGGATGAGTTCACTCCTCATCGTTTGACTCTTCAATGCAAGAACGTGAAATTGTGAGGCAAGTCTTGAAAGAGTCGTTCTCCTAAAAGTTTGTCTTGGATTTCATTCCAAGTCTACCTTATATTTCTGAAGTTCTTTACCACCCATCGTCCAATTCAGGTTCAACAGGTTATAATCGATTTCGTCAGTTCCCTCTCTCTTGGGAATCTCTTCGGGTCTAAAGCCTCGGCCTTCTCTCAATCAGAATTGAAGGCTACCGAAGGGAAGCAAGAATCGTGGCTCCTCGGTGGCAATAGGACTCCGCCTCGTAAAGTGGCGCCGGTCTCGAGATGATTCTCTGAGAAGCTTGGTGGGTAGGGTTGGGATCGGGTTACCCGAAAACCCGAAAAACCCGAAAAAACCCGACTTTTTTGAAACCCGAAAAAACCCGAACCCGAAAAACCAGACTTTTCGAAAACCCGAAAAAACCCGAACCCGAAAAACCCGAGAGATTGAAACCCGAAAACCCGATTCGCCAGCTGAATGAAGGTGTGTAAATGTCAGAAAAGATATGAACCATGCGAAACATTGAATGTTCTTGTTCGACGGTCCCCTGTCGAGTATGGACTCACGACTCGTGTCAGTCAGGCTCTCACTTGGGAGCGAAAACATCACATTTTTGCCTCTGGCAGGCTTTCTTCACTTTTCTGGTCATTGGTGCGACTCTTTATACGTCTAGTGCAAGGCAGTCAAAAGTCTTGCAGTCGTTTCAGTTGAAGAAAAACGGTGGAGAGTATGAGACGGGCCGAAGGTGTCAACTCTATGGGGCCCGCCTGTGGACCTCCCATTGGAGGATGGCACGTCCGTCTCGACACTTTACATTAGGGCTATTCAATGGCAAGTTCTGCCGAACTTCCAATTCCAAAATCCAATGGCGAATCATCTCTAGAAGTGTCTTCGGGCTTTGCTCATTTGTAAAGACTAACGGGGCGAACAAAGTTCAACTTCAAACTTGTTGAATCCTAATCGTTTCTGGATCCACATGTGTGTTCCTCTAGAAAATTGGGATAAAAATTGAAACCAGATGAGCAAAAAAAACCCGAAAACCCGATTTTTTTCAGAACCCGAAAACCCGAAACCCGAAAAACCCGACTTTTCGAAAACCCGAAAAAACCCGAACCCGAAAAACCCGATTTTCTGAAAACCCGAAAAAACCCGAACCCGAAAAACCCGACTTTTTCGAACCCGATTCCAACCCTATTGGTGGGCGAAGAGGAGGTCAAATGTAAGATGACGGAGGTCTTCAGCTGAGAAGTCTTCTGATGGCTGATGCCAGGCCTTGTAGGCTCGTTCTCCAAAAGGGGCTTGGTTGAGAAGGAACTCGGAGTAGATCTCCTCCTTGCCCCTCCATTCCACATTGGCAACATGTCCGAGGTTGTGTGTCCCTCACTTTCTTCTCAATATTCACAGATTTTCTCGTCAGATTCTGCTCGCTCATCCGAACAAGATCCTCTTTCAAATACGCCATCGCTGCTTCCCTTCCTTTTGAACTCCCAATCTCACTTGCCTCGCCGGATACCCCGACAAGGCGATCCAAAAATTTCCTCTCGACACAGCCGAAGCCGGTCAGGAACTCAAGTTACCTTGAATTAGAGGGTGATACCCAAATTGTTCGAGAAGTGCTCATGGGGGCTGCTAGAATTACCTCGTACACGCACCGGGTTTACTTGGTCTTCTTCATGATTATCATCAGCTCCTCTTTTGCCACACTCGAAGAACAGAAAACGCATAACGGTTTCAGTCACATTTTATGACAAAAGCACAAGTACAGTCTCGCTGACTCTCGGTGTTTCTTTAGCATCAACAATCCCTTTATTATGCATTCGATGACGGATAAAGTACGCAGTTTATTGTTAGCCGCTGTCGCCCTTCTTTTCCAATTCTGATGCGACAGGCAGAGCAAGAAGTTCACTCCTCGGAATGGTCCGACTCTTCTTCACACCTACGAGGAATAGTAAGACAAGTCTCGTACAAATCGTCCGTCTACAACTTTTATCTTTCACTTCCTCTCAAGGTACCTGATACTTGAATAGCTCTCTCCCTTCAGCCGTCAATTCCACATTCAATTCATTGATTCCTGCTTTCTTTCCCGTATCCGAAATAGATGCAAGAATGGTCTCTCCTCGTTTGCTGTAGGCCTCGGCTTCGTAGAGAGGCGCCGGTTTCTCGATGACTTTCTGTGAGGGCTGATGAGCGAAGAGGAGGTCGAAGACTAGATGACGAAGGTCTTCCGAGGAAAAGTTGTCAGAAGGTTCGTGCCAGGCCTTATAGCCTCGCATAACAGAGAGGCCTTCATCGATAAGGAACTCGGAGTAGACTCCTTCGTCATTGGGCCAGTCCTTGTAGAAGACGTTTCCGAGTATGGGATCACAGCAGTTGAAGTCTCGAAACTTGTACAGGTTCTCGTCCAAATTCTGCTCGCTCATCAAAACCAGGTCCACCTTCCTCTTTTCAAAGACCTCATCCAGGGAAGGAGAGACTCTTACCGAAGAGAAGCGAACGTCGACATCTGTCTTCTCCGATTCCTTTCCGATGATTATAAGACGCGAGGGCTCCACTCCGCGCTTCGCCACAAATTTCTCGACTGCGAAGTGGACGCCACAACTCAGATCAACATCCTGGCAAAGAGTTCTCTTTCACTGATTCACAGAACCTTGTTTGCTTCCTGATAAAAGAAGAATCCTTCAAAGAGTTGCGAGGACGTGTGATTCGCCGTCATTCCGATGATATTGATCTTTTCGTATTGACGAACATCGAAGCTGAGAATGAGAGAAGTGTCGAGATTGTGCTGGCTGCAATTCTTGTTGTTAGTCTTCCAAAAGACTAAAGTCAAACTTACACGTTCTCATTCTGAGATTTCATAAAGAAATTCTGTCCTCCAGATCGCCAATTCAGCTTCTTCACGAAATGGTAGTAGAAGTTGCCGAGCCACGTCTCCTCGGGTCTCACCACGTGCAAGCATTTCTGACCCGTTCTCTCTTCTCGAATTCGTAGAATGCCTGTTTCAAGTATAACCTTGATAGCCATGAAGATTGATCAACCATGAAACTTCGGATCTGGAACAACATAGACTTCGAAGGTATCGAGCCGATCATGAATGCCGCCATCTGGGGTGGCGTGAGAGATGAACCAAGTGGGAACTTCTTCAAACAGCATCTTAGTGGAGACGGTCAAGGTCATTCCTCTCTTGGTAGCTTCCTTCATGAAATTCCTCACGAAATTTCTATCAAGAAAGAAGTCCAAGTTAGAGTCGAACTCACTCTCTCTTCTCTTCGTCGATCTCGTCGGAGAAGGTTATGACGACAACTTTAATAGAACTCGGCTTGTAGAAGGGAGAATTGCCGTTGAAATGGCCCTATATTCAATCTCTCAAGAGGAGGATCCGAATACCGTACCGACCGATTTGGAAGAAGAACGCGTCCATCGCCGAAAGTGATGGAGGGAATGGCGAAGTCCTCGAGGCTGATGTCCGTAGGAACAAAATTCATGAGAAAATTCTTGACGACAGTGAAGCGTGGAGTGGAAGGAAAGAAGTGAATGGAGCGAGAAAAGGGAGCGAGCTGGCAGTTGCGGTGGCCTCGACTGAATGGCAGGGGGCAGGCGGGCGAGGAGACGCGGCCGACTCGTTCTTTTTCGTAAAGAAAACAAGTATTGCGTGATGTCTTTCGTGATCCTGTGCAGGACAAGGTTCTGCGTCCCGTCGAACATGAATAAGGGGCGAGTTCCTTCCTGCCTTTGATGTTGGAGTGGTTTCGTTTGATGAAGCCGCACTTACCTCAAATGTGCCTCGCCGGATACCCCGACAAGGCGATCCAAAAATTCCCTGCATGGTATGAGTCAAGTCCACCCTTAATGGAACAGCGTAAGGCGATTTTGGTCCACAGCGCAGACGGCACGGTCCTAGCGGTCTATGGCGCTGCGCGCCGCGCCGAAGGCGCGGGTTCGATCCCTCTTGCGTCAAACCCTTTTGCCTTTCTTCTCCGCGTCCGCCGCGAAGCGGCGGGCGCGCCGGCGAAGCGAAAGGTGAGCGGAGCGAGCCTTTCGCGAGTCGGCAAAGGTCTGCAAGCCACGTTTCGGGTCAACGAACGGGAAAGACCCGGCCGCGAAGCGGCCGGCGCGATGCCCGAAGGGCAGCGCATGCCGAGTGAAGGCCGAGCGAAGCGAGGCCTTCACGAGGCACCAGGTCTGCAAGCAGTG
>JAQIXL010003157.1:0-11029 GCA_034700245.1 Poikilolaimus oxycercus | reverse complement strand
CTTGGAGTAGCAAGGGTGGGACGTCTGGACAAAAAAAGTGTCACGTTGACCCACGATCGTCTGTAGTATAGTTAATTTGTACTCTTTCCAGGAAGTCCTTTTGCTGTTCTCAATACAACTTCTCTCCTCGACGCTCTTCGTCTGTACCTTGCTCCTTCCGAGCAAACTCTCGTTCAAAGCAGAAAAAACGACACTCGACATTGAGGAGGCCGATTAAAAGACTTGTCGGAGACGCCTCGCCTCGTGTCTTCTTCGAAGCGAAAGGGAAAAAAGGAAAAAGGAAGGAGATGTGCCACACTTGTGCCTCGCGTGGAAGTGCCACGAGACGGGAAGGAAGACGATGAAGAAGAAGAAAAGCGAAAAAAGGACCTGTGAAGGACTTCAACGAGGAGCGCGAGGGGCTCGACATTATTTGGCTAGTGCCGAGTTCCCCCGCCGTCCTCCTCTTTCGCTTCCAATTCCTGGCCTAGCCCTCCTCCACTCGTCGATGCTCTCTTCCCACCATACTTCAGTCTCTCATTCTCTTTCTTCTCCTTCTTCTTCCACAAAGAAGTGTTCCGTGGGTCTGCGTCGAAGCTCTTTTTTGGTCTTTATGCGTCGCGTTTTGCGCTTGTTGGACGATTATTTGTGGGCTTTGCAGTCGAGAGATGATGTCGGAGGAACCGTCAACCTCGACAACTACGAGTGAGACCGTGGAACTTTTGCCGGCGTATGCGACTATTAGAACCTTGGTTAGATTTCTCGTTCTACAAGTTCATTGAAGCTTACAGGAACGCCAATGTTTGAAGCATCCAAATCGAAATTCGCAGATCTACTGCCTGTATCCGCATCGTGAGTTTCGCCAGAAAACATTATGGAAAGTTGAATTACAGCCGAGCTAGTCGGCTCTTCTTCATGCGCACAACACATTGAAGTCGAAGCATTCGATGGCCACGAGCAGCGCATCTGGATTCCATACACTGAAATCGACGAAGCTCATCGTCGATTTGGTCCACAGCAAGTCTGCTTACTTCTCTTCTTGCTACTCGTTATTCAAACCTTTATTTATTGTTATTTTCGATAATCTTTTTTGACTCTGAAGAAAGTGTACATAACCGGCAGATAGCACCAAGCAAGGAGGGGCATTTGTGGCAAGAAAGGTCTAGTAAAGTTATGGAACAAATCTAAGTGAGAGGTATATTGACCATGCCATCGTCGTCTGTCGTGACTAGAGTGGTTTGAGGCTTCCGCTTGATGCACTTGGCATAAATCACGGAAAGAATGCAACTACAGCAAACTAGGAAAAAGAGGAGCGGCCAAATGATGACCCAAAGGAATTCTCGAATCTGATACTGCGTAAGCTCGGGAATCTGGTCGGGTTTCTCCGGTTTTTTGAACGCCTGAAGCTTGTCTCAATGAGCAAGAGAAAGACAAACCCTTCGTTCGTTGAACCTGAGAATCTCGGCGAGTCTTTGCGGCTTGGATTCGGTTTCGTTCTTGGTGTGTTCTCTTTGAACAGAGAGCAGGAAACTCCCGTAGGGAGTGGTTTCGAAGCGTCCGAGATCGTTGTAGAGGAGAATTGCGTTGCTGGTGAGTTTTCTTGATTCACCAACAATTGTTGAAAGACTGAAAAAAAGGAGGGAGCTCAATGTCAGAATGAACTTTTTACTCAACAATTAAAACCGATAAAACTTACTTGAAAGCTTTCGAAGCATCAAAACTGGTGCCTTCAATGAAGAAAAATTTATCGTAGAAGTCGGTCGTGTTGACATTTGGCTCTTCAACGCCCGATATCTGCAAACGGAACATTAATTCAGATGAAGACCGCATCGCCAGAACGAACGGCTTTGTCATTGCTAAACTTTAAGAAACGAAGAATCAGAAACATAACTCACCTCAATAGGTCCTTGATTGAAGACGAGCCCAACGAGGGTCTCCGGTCTCACTGATGGGAAATCGACTATCAAACTCGGTTTATTGACGAGAATCGGCGTTTCCATGTACGTCGGCGCTCCAAGAGTGTCAAGGGCTGAAGAGGCTGCATCCGTGTGAGGGCTAAACTTACCAAAGATTTGATCAAGGAGACTGAGAACAACCATTAGCACAACTGAAATCATGGCTTACTGTTGTCAACGTCTCGAAACTCACTCAAGAGATCGCTGTCCATTGTCATTTTAGTTGTTGCTGGGATCAGCCTGATTGAAGTTTAGCTTGATTGAACCATGAAACCGCGCTTCTGAAACCAATTTCATTTGTTCATTGTTACGACCCGCGTGCACGTTTTGTCTCGACCTCGTGAACTCGACTAACACCTCAGGAATTCCAGAAGATCAATGAATCGTGAAACGTGGGCGAGGCGGGGAACAAGGAAATGGAACATCTAGCAATTCTTCAAATTGCGCCGCTTCGACCATCTCATGCGTTATGGATGGAGTAGCAGCTCGTAATCGTTGCTCTTGCATGCCCGGCGTCGAAACGCCTGTTCTGCACGAAGACCAACGGCGCCAGTCAAAAACAATTTAGAGAAGTCGTGTTTTCGCAATTTTGTTAACCGTCAATCTCCGCGCCCTATCAAGCGGTTCAACTACTGCCACGAGAAAGGACGATTTTGAAACTTAGTGAAATTTCTCTCTTACACAAACATGAGGCCCAGCAACACAATAAAACAACTACCAAGCCTGAAAAATAAGACGCGCATGAGACTCACTTGCCAATTCCACTTCCTTCACTGCCACCATTCTTCACCTCTCCTTTCAAGCGTCCAAGGGACACTTCCCGCTGCACTTTCTCATTAACCAGCCCGTTTATCTTTTTCGCGCGTGTGCGACACCGCGAGGCGCACGCCTTCAGCCCCGTCCTCTCGAGAAGAGAAAGAGAGCTTCTTTGCAATTGCAGCTCGGCTTGAAGACTTGCTTGCACGTCGGTCGACTCTCGCACATGCGTCGACTCCTTAGCCATGCACTCTTAAACCTCGCCCGCTTCTATCTTTCCAAGTGGGAGAGGAGGGGGCTTTAGCTGGAGGAGGGGGACGGCTTTGTGTGAGGCTTGGCTTCAATTTCGAAGCGGAGGAGAAGAATTTTCAAGAAAAGTCAACTATTAATTTCGAGCGCTCGACGCTGGCGCAATTTCCTCATACGAGCGCGTCACGTAAATATTTGCCACAAGCGCGTAGGCCCGAAACATCGAGGATTCTTTTGAGAACAAAATCAAGCTGAAGAGAAAGGAGAGGCTCGCACAAGCTGATGAGGGAAGGGGGAAAGGTTCGAACGTCAGAGAACCCCCTCCCTCTCCACTTGCTCGTCTTCTTTCCCTCAGGCAAGAGGAGAAAAAGAGACACAGAGAGTAGCAGAGCAAGGCGCTAGAGAACAGAGGAGTAACAGCCTCGATTTCTCTAAGGCAGCCGCCGGCGCTCTGCCTCCTCCTCAGCTTCTTCGTCTTCTTCATCCAATGCGTCCATGCTCGTGCTCGGCTGCTCACTCAGCTTGGTGTATGTGGACACACACACAATTTGCCGCCTTCTCCAAATCAATACTCGCTCTTCCAAGGCGCGTTCCCACTCCCCGATGGGACTTCGTCGTCGAGAGAGTCCTGTGGTCAACTGCACCAAAACAACATCTCTTCAAGCAACAACAAAAGAAATACAAAATATTTACTCCAAGAAGAATCATTAGAAAGAGATACTTTAGAGATAAGAAGAGAGGGCGAGAAAGATCACATTTTTCACTTTGAACACGGGATAAGTGATCGAAGGAAGTAGGCGAGCTTTAGGTAGAGGCGCTCGATTCGGTCCCTGAGCTCGAGCATTTTGGATTTTGCGGCGGGCGGGGCAGGTTCAAGGGGATCTGTAGAAGAAGTAGTGACAATGGAAGTGGAGGCGGAAGGTAAAGAGACGATTGTGGACCTAGGAACTGAGGGAGAGGGGGCAGTGAGAGGGACGGCAACTGTAGCTGTAGCTGCTGTAGCCGTGGAAGAATCAGTGAAACTTCGACGCGAAGACGATGCCGAGCCAGCTCGAGAGTTCCGGTAGAACCCAACGGTGGCCTGGTCCGACGAACGTTGACGACTTCGTCGACGACCCGAGTGCTGCTGCTGAAAGGGAACGATTTTTGATTTTAAATGCCGCGGGCCTAAAAGCGATTGTTCAAGGAAATTCAAAATGAAATGAGCCAAGTCCTCGAAACTCACGGCTATCATTACGGCCGCAACGGCGCTGGCCGCCGAACTCATTTCTGTCCTCGGCCGCCGCGCGTCGCCGTCTCGTCACCGACGAATTTTCCTTTCGGCGAAAGCGCTCCTGCTGCCAACCGAGAAGCCATGAATAAGGCAAAGAATCCACGCGAGGCACGCCACGAGAAGAGGGAGAGACCCGCAAGTAAGAACGAACGAAGACAAGAAGAAAAGGGCAAATCATTAAGAGCAGCGACGAAGAAGGCGCCGCCGGCTTCTCTTGCCCCCGAAAAGCACTCTAGCAAGAAAAGAGGGGCGGCCGTCCCGTTCAGGAACGTGGCGGGCGCGACGTTTTCTGCCCAACAAGGCGGACAACGGGGAAGTTCTAAGCGCTGCCGCCCCGAAAAAAAAACGCTGGAGGATGTTGAAGCTGGTGAAGCGGACGAGCGCGGGCTCCCTAAACATTCTCCTCCTGGCTTCCCTCTTCGCATAGCTGCGGACGGGGGAAACCCAGTTGGGCGCTGAAATCGATGTTTTCCGGGTCGGAGGCACGCGGTTCTTCTCTCTCTCGTCTTCTTCTTCTTCGACTGCTTCGTCGACGTTTTCTCTTCCTTTGCAAAAGCGCGTGAGGCACATTGCCTTGAAGAGAGAGAGAGAATTGGCCACTTTTGCCGGCGCCGCCGGCGCGCGTTGCGCGAAAAGCCCCCGCTGAAGGAAACGAAGTGCAAAGGGAGGAAAGAGTGACGCGAGATGAAGAGCAGAGAAGATGATGAAGGGGAGTGGGGAGAACCTCCTCGTGGCTTCGGGGGCACCCCTAGTCGAGAATGAGGACGAGCCGACGGCGAGGGAAGGGGCTGCACGTCTCCGTTTTCTAGAGCCAGCTAAACCCTTGCCCGCCCTCCCCTCCTCCTCCTCCTCGCGCACGGTCTCCGCCCTCTCGGACGACTCGTTAAGAATTCCATCTTTGCGACCGGGCGGCTACGCGCACATGCTTTGTGTCTTAGGGAAGAAAAAGGAGAGAGAAGAAGGAGGGAGGGAGAAGAGGAGGAGGAAAAGACTAATGAGGCCATGCGGAAAGGCCGTTTATATAAGGAAAAGAGGCGAATAGGCCGGGTTTCTAGGAACCTGAGAAGGTAGAAGGGGCGAGAGGATTCAGAGATGAAGAATAGAGATGAGATTGTAAGCACGTGAATGCTGGGCGAGTGGGTGATTGTTTCATGAGCGATGCAATTCTGCAGAGTCGGCAAAGAAATGCTGAAAGCAGCAATAGAAATCGGTTTCATTACGATTCTATTGATATAGGCTCGCAACTTCAGGAATACAGTCACGATCTCGTTCTAGTTCACTTTCGCCTGATTCAGTTACACGTTTCGGTCATCATCAAAACATTAACCCCCTTCAAATAGGATACGTTTCGTGCAACCAGCTTTTGTCAACGAATGAAATGTGGGCACTGGGTCAGCAGCATGGTGTCTTTCAATAAACTATGACCTTTGCGGTGAGCACAGCACAACAAGAGGAAGACACAGAAAGGCGTCTAGTTGGAACACCACTCGCCCTGAGGAAGTCTGATCTGTTCTCTCTCACATGCCATTCATACGAAGAAGAGAGGCACGCGAGGGAGAAGCGACAAGATGAAGGCGGAACTCTCAGAGAGACTCCAGAGTCGAGACACCAAGACTTCTCTCACTTCCGGAACAAGAGCTGAAAGAGCAAAGACGACATGAAAGATGACAGGAAGTCGTTGTAAAGTTTAAAGTTGACTCTTTCGAGGAAAAGGAATGTGTTGAAGACACAATGGATATGGCCTGCTTGGTATTCTGAGAGTGAAGCGAAGGTTCTCGAGAAGCGTGATCAGAAAACACCATGAGACATTATGGGAACTCATTTTCTGAACGAACTGTTTCGACCACTTACTAGCTGACCAAACATCAAGACCAATTACGGTCGGACTGAAACATGAAATGTAGAACATCAAAGACAAAGACGGCGCATAACGTCCTTCGGTATCCGCCACAACATATTCGGGGAGTTCATTTTTGACGGCCATCGTGCTTCGATCATCACCTTGTCGAAATCTAGACCAATTAGAATCGCCCTGAAACATGGTCAATATTGCAGCCAAGAGGTCGAAGAGAAATGACATTAGCTTCCTATCCCACCACGGCATATTTCCCTCCTCCGAAACTTACTCATTCTTTTGCACTTTCTTCACTTATTTTCGTCACCACAAAATCCGCTTCCCATCCTTTTCTCACCAAGAACAACAACAATCATCGCTTCAAAATTAGATTTCGCCCCAGAGCGCGTGCACGTGTGCCATCTTCGTGCCTCATCCTCGTGCGTGTTAGTCTGTTTCGAAAGCCCGAGGAGGAAACGAGTTTGCGTGGGACGTCGACGGCTGCGACGTCGGCGACGACGTCTGGAAGCTGCTGCGTCTAGAAGCAGAAAGAGGGAAAACAACTCGATGTGTGCTTCTTGACCCTTGCGGCGACCCCGCCGTCGGCTGTGTGGCAAGGAAGCAGGCGAAGGGGCCCGCGCGTGCTCGTGGTGCGTCATTGCCGGCTGCGAGAGAAATTACACTCGCCGTCTCATCTGCCTCGGCGCGGCTGAGTGGAGAGAGGAGAGCCCAGGGGCTGAACCCAGCAGACCTTCGCAACTCGAGTTGCCAGAGGAGAAGAGGAGAAGAGAAGAGGAGGATCAACGAGAAGATGAGCGTCATTAGCGCGAGAAAAGACGTCATGGAGAGGAGATCTCGGATAAATGTGTGGGGAAATAAATATTGTGGGAAATGGGGATTTTACGCGGGAGTAGCAATAGTTTGATGGACGGACGCGTCGAATTATTGAGTTGAACGACTTTGTTGAGTTCAAAAAGACAACGTCGTGAAACGTGACGTTCATGATGAGAATTTGAAGTCATGAGAACAAACCACCTATCGAATGGCGATGAACAAGTTCTTTGCACAAGCTGCAAGCCTGAAGCTCCAACAATTTTGACTGACAAGTGGCCGAAACAAACAACTACCAACGAATCGCTATCAGCAACAAGCCCTTGGCTTGAATCTCAGTTTGGCATGCACGTGGCATGCAGTTTGGCATGCATCGCACACTGCAACCAGCCCATCCTCCAAACCAACGACCGACGGCTCCAACTCAGCTGTGAATAAAATGTGAAGCTGAAACTTCTTCGAAAACTCGCAGTCGCGCATTCAAAATGTTGCAAAAATGTCGAGATACGTCACAAAACTCATTCATTTTCAATCACACCACGCCGTCGCGAAGAAAGGGCAGACAAGCATGGTATTGTTGTGCGAATTCATTTCGCCTTTCCCGCAGCGAAACGTCTTCTTGTTGCCCAAAACCCATCGTGCGCAGGCATACTTTTCAGTTTTAAACGTTTCTTTTTCAGCTAGCGCAATGTCAACTGAGCCAAAGCGAGAAGACCTTCATGAAATTCCCTTGGAGAATATGACCGAGCCCGATCCACCACCACCGCCAAATTCCGCTGCAGATGCTCTTTCCACTGTGACTATGGCGGGAGAGTCGGAATTCGGCAAGAAGAAGCCGAAGTCTGTACTTCGTCGGATTCTCATTCACGCAGCGTTTGCAGCTGTTTCGTGTGTCGTTATCGGACTGTTTCTTTGGTACATCCTGACACTTTGAGTAATAAACATTCTCGAAGAAAACTGTCTGGCTAGTCTCTGCCACCGTACGGTCTCGGATTAGCATTGGGACCACCTGCGCAATAGGTCAATCGAGCAGGCCTTGATAACCATTTGGCTACTTGTCGAACGCTTTGTATCTTCTCGCTCCTTTCACGTTTCGTTTACTGCCATTTCAGCCAACATCACATTACCTGTCTGAAAACGCTTTCCAGATGCCCACCGCTTGAATCACATGGTTTTGGAATCAATTTATTTGTCCAAACATCCAGCGATTGCGTCGAGAGGTGTGAAAAGACGGCACGAGGATGAAGACGCAATACGATGCGATTCAAAGTCGGATGAACACCGAGATTTTTGCCGTCGCGCGTGTAAGAGGGGTCGATCATTGTTGAGGATTCCTCTTTCTAAAAAGCAGGCCCTTGAAGCTTATTACGACTACAACGAAAATGGCTATTTGGCGCATTTCGGTCGCCCGATTCTCTGGAAGGGGCATTATGTCAAGGACAATGGGGACTTGGAAGAAGCCAGCGACGAACAGTCACAATCAACGATGCCTTGTGAACTGGATGAATCGCCTCAGGTTGAAACGCAACGCGAAGAAAAAGCTGTCCAAACATCGAAGACAAGAAGATCACAAAAGCGTTTGAAGGTTACCCTATTTGAAGCAGCTGGCTAAGTTTCAGGTTTTGGATAAAGCAGTGCAAACAACAGGACGATCAGTGGACGCTCATGATGGAATTCAAATCACTGAAAGGGAGTCACAAAAAGGCACCGCGGTCTGATTCATTTTCTACCTTCATCGGTGAACTTTCAGAAATCGAGGAACTACGATTGCTACACCGCCTACTCGGATAATCTGACAAGAAAGCAAGTAGGTTTTAGGCTTCATTGCATTAATGCTGCTATAAGTTCGCTTGCACGATGAGCTTTAGAGAAGAGCTCTTGCTTATACCCGCGGTGTAACGCACACATTGAATCAGGCCGACAGAGAGGCTATTCCCTCTCTTTTTGGTGCGTTCCCTTCAACAACATTATCTTCGTTCAGCTATGCGACCACTTGGACCTCCACTTCCATTGAACAGCGTAAATGCTCCGGCGGCTCTGTGGCACAATCCCTACCTGAATCGTCCATGGTATTGAAGCTGCATAAACCCCACTCAGCTGTTAGAATCTTAGCTCAAAGAATAGAAACCGTTCATCTCTGGCCTCATTGCACCACGAAGGCGTGTGTCGCTGATTTCGAACCACTTACAGCGATAAAGTTTCTCGATGCACGCATTATTTCATTGTTGCGATCCACACTTGGGCAAGCTTGAATAAAGTGCTATTTTCTGAAAGGTTAACCGTGCAAGAGGAAGACAAATCCCAACTTCTTCACAGCTGATGGAAATCGAGGCTTAGTGCTTTTGAGCTCTTTTTGCCTTGAAGTTTTCTTCTTTACACGTTGTTTTGTGTTGTTGACCTTAGTTAAAAAAACACCCGAGTGACGCGAACGGCAAACATCAGGGTTTTCTTTGACATGAAAGTCAACAATGGGCATTATTCTCTACGGAATTTCAAACAGCTTCAATAAATACTGCCGCGCTTTCTGGGCCACTCATTCCCGTTTCCTCTTTAAGCGTCAGCTACCAAACTTCTGTGCCATTCCTTCTTTCAGTGAATTCCTTAAATGGCTGCTCTTGCCTACGCGTTCCTCATCGTTATCTGCCTTAGCTGCTTCGAGCCTGGCGTAAAGGCGTCGTGCGCCAACGTTCAAGAGCCCTGCCCAGCTGGTCAACAATGTGCCTGCCTCAGGCATGGCTCATTTAAAAGGTGTCGTTGCGAAGACAACAGTCGTCGTGTGCGGAAGGTGTTGTTCGGTCGAACTTGCATGCCGCTGAATGCTGAACTGATGATAAAATGTGACAAACATCTCTCATGGACGCTACATAATATGTTTTTTCCTGTCATTTTTCCTTGTTTATTTGGAGGCAAGTGCTGATATCTTGCTCTCATGCACGGCATACGAACCAGTTCCTGCGAATTCGGCAAACGACGGATGAAACTGTCAAGAAAAGGATTCTTCAGCAATTTGAGAACTAAGATCACCGGCCAGGTGTCGCATGCCATAAAGGTGCAAAAACTTGTCTATCGTTGTTTCAACGACCCGTGGTGTTACTGATCGTTGCTTTTCTCAAGGTCGCTTTCTCCGCAAGGCAGTCCATCAGTTCTCGCTGCGCCGCTTTATAAAGGCCAGTGGCGCCTGCGAGATGCCACTTCTTGCCCTTTCCTCTTTCTCCTTTTTCTCGTGCCTTCAAATGACGAAAGGTTTCAGATGCGCCACCTCTTCGCCTTCCTTGTCATTGCTGTCGTCTTTGCTGTCGACACTCCTCCGAAGACAAAGCTTATCGTTCAGCCGAAGGGTGGCATTACTCCAGCTAGTGAGGAGAAAGAGACGAAGGCTCTGCTGGCTGAAATCGACAAGCATAAGGGCGACTGCAAGTACCTCGAGCCGGCAATGGATGAGCTTACGGAGCTGACGAAGTTCCACGGATATGCGGCCTTCGACGACGGCTTGTCTAAAGATGAAAAAGCACGACACGAAGCCTCGCAAGGCGTCTACTCCAGTGGTTTCTGGCGCGTCAACAAATACGCGAGAGAGGCGAAGCCACCTTGCAAAGGTGCCATTACCCTTCAAGACTTGAGGAAACTCGGAGAATCGTTGGCAATTGGAGGCTGATATTGAACTCTTGATTTGTTGCGGAATAAAAGGTTTGCGTTGCTGCCGTCGTACCTATCTTCGACCCTAAACGGTGTCACAATTCATTTGCCGAATCGGGAAGATGCAAGATCCTTGACCTTTCGTCTTCCCCTACTCTTCCCCTTTGCTCTTTTCAGAACGAGTTTTGACTAAAAAGTTTTTGAATCCGATCTCACGACCACAAGCTGAGGAAGAAGGCCGCCGTCGCAGCAAACGGAGGAAGCCCCTGCCCAACCGGCCGCTGGAAGAAGTCTGAGGCAGTATCTCCGCTACTGCTACTCTCCGCTCATGGAGAGAAGCCTCAAGATCGGCACGCTGAATCTCAGAGGGTTCGTCAACGACCAAAGGATTCTCGAGCTCGAGCACGCCCTCTTCTCGCCTCCGGCTCCGCTAGAGCCGCTCAAGATCGACCTACTTGCCCTCATCGAAGTGCGCCGCGGGGGGGGGGGGGGCAGCAGCTACAACCACGTCGACAC
>JAQIXL010003156.1:0-11030 GCA_034700245.1 Poikilolaimus oxycercus | reverse complement strand
GCCTCGTCTATCTCGTTGCGCGCCTCTCTCCACTTCACCGAGATGCCGTTCGTGAAGGTGACCGCGTAGAGCTGCCAGCTTTCTTCTCCTCAAGGAGTACAGTACCCTCGAGGCGGCGTCCTCCCCGATGGGAAGCTTCTCGGCGACTTCGAACTCCTTGTCCGGACGCAGGAGGCAGGCGGCCGACGTCGGCTCGCCGAAGTACACCGACAACAACGGCACCTAAGGCGCATTTCAGTTCGGGGGTACGGTAACGGACATAGGGATTGGTGTAGAGGTCGAGGAGACGCCCGAAGGTGCGCTCGCCGGCGTAGTTACCGTCACGCAGCGACCAACGACCGTCCACGAAGTCCACCACAGCGTGCTTGACCTGCAAGGATAAGTGTAGGTCATGGAGGGAGAGGGAGAGGGCGAACCGTTCCGTTCTTGGCCTTCACCGAAAAGCGACGACGGCCGCGCTCATCGCGGGTGCAGGCAAAGTCGCCTGAAACCTCTCTTTTTTTTCTTGCAGAGCATGCCTGGCGCCTCAAGGATCAACTCCAGGAAGTCGTCGGGCATTCGGCCGTGGGAGACCTCATCAAAGTCGATCTGCAATGGCAGAGTTATCTTCTCAAGAGAGGGCATCGGAGAGAGTAGGAATACGGTAGAAGGCGGACCTCGAGGAAGTTCTCGCCGGCCGTCTCGTTGGTCTCGAACTCGCGGGTGAGGAGGTCGGTCATCACTGGTGGAGAGCGAAGGAAGAAGACGACCGTCCAGCGGGGGAGAGCGTATCCAAATGCGAATCTGCACTATGAATTTGAACCTAGTGGAGGAAAGCTGCTCTAAACTTTGCTTGGCCGATGATTCGTGAGATCAGCCCGGAGAACATGTGCGAGGATCAAGATAAACCACTCAAAATGGACAAAAAAAGAGGTTCGTCCACTCAATATTCCTGTTTCATCTCATATTCAGTTCCCTGTCATGCGATGCCCCCTCCCTAGAAGTGTGGGTCACATGGGAGGGTATGCCCACTGCCCTTCGGGGCTTCGCTCTTCAGAAATGAGGAAACGGCGAACAAAATGTAAAAAAATGTCAAATGTCATCCGATGCGTTGCGTGTTGTTTGGAAGATTGATCTTGCTGCTTTCCTCTACGCCTTCAATCCAAAGCAAGTTTTGCTCTTTGTTGGTTAGATGAAATTTTAGGATTTGAGGGCGAATGATTCCCTTTCTCCTCCGAACCTGACGCGTCTTGGTTTGTCCGACATCCGTCGCAAGGAGAAGGCTTCACACTCTCTGATTCCCGTCGGCTCGAAGCTCATGACCTTCGATTTGGGACGGTTTCCACCATGCATGGTTTCCATTCGGAGAACCCGAGATTCTTCGACAACTGCATCGACCACCCGCCGAGGCATCACGAGAAAGACCTTCCAAATTACAGTTTTCTCTTTGAAATTGCACCGTTTTTTTACCTCTCCTTCAAAGTGAGCTACATAGAGTTGCTTTCTCGATTGTTCAAACTTTGAATAGCTTTATTCGTGTGACAATATGGGAGTGGAAGGCGCGAGAGAAGAAAGAGGCGTCGTCTCCGGTGGCTCCGTCGGCTGAAACCTTTCTCTTCTCCTTTTCCTTCGACACTTACCCTGATGAAGGGGAAGCGGGCTTCGAGCGCTATGATGAGCGCGTCGCCGAGGTCGTAGATCTTGTCGACGATCTTCTCGGCCTTCGCCTTCTCTGTATTATACTTCGCTCTCAGCCTCTCGTCCGCCTTCTCTTGTTCACTTTTTTGCCGTGTGATTTCAGACACGTTCGTCCTGTAGCCCTCAAGCTGCGCGGCGACCTTCTTCTCCACGTCCCTCGCTCGTCGCAACACGTCCTCGGCCTCTTCGGCCCGCGCCACGGCCTCAGCGACGGCCGCCTCGGCTTTGGCCGCCTTCTGGAGTTCCTTCTTCAGCTCGTCCAACGCCTTCTCCGTCTCGTTCATCGTCTTCAAGGTCTCGTTGTAGGCTTGGTGGTACTGCGAGTGCATGTTCTGCATTCTTCGCTTCGTCTCGATCAACGAGTAGTTGACGGCGATCACGCGTTGCTTCGCTTTGTTGAGGCGCGTCAGATGGTTCTCGTAATTCTTCATGGCCTCTTCGCTGTCCTTCTTCAGCTTCTCGAGCTTCTTCTTCTCCTCGAGATAGTCGCTGACGGGCAGACAGTCTGCCGTGTCTTTGTTGCAGTTTTCCTTGTCACAACAAGTGAAGCCGATGAGCGTTCCCCAGAAGAACGTATTTCGAATCACCTACAGTATCCCTGGATGAAAAGGTCTCGGTACAAACACTCTTGAAATGTGTGCAGTTGTCTCCCTTCGTGCAGAACTTCTCTGTCTTTGGCTTCTCGAACAACTTTGCCGTCACGCACCAGCCCTCGCACTTCTAAAGCATCTTCCTTTGTGGTTCTTCGAGTAAAGGCACTTTGTCCGAGTGTGAGCACTTGATGTTTGGCACCGAAGTCGTGGGCGGTGCTGTCGTGGGCGGCGGAGTGGTGGGAGGGGCCGGAGCCGGATCCTCGGCCAGCGTCACGACGAGCACGCAGATGATGACGCTGAACACGTGCCACATCTGAAAGGTTGCCAAGACGTTTGAAGGGTTCCAGAAAGGCAAGTTCTTCGAAAGAGGAGCTGACTTTTGCCAAAAGGAAGCAAGAAGTGGCAGGAGAAGGCCGAGCACTCAGGCTGCTGAAGGGTAGAAATGGCGAGAGGATTCATTCAAAGACAACTCTTCGTATGAGACATTCACTTTCAGACAGTCGAGCTTCTGGTAAAATGTCTCACAAAGAGATTCAAAGAAGAGTCGAAGGAGGGAGAAGGAAAAATAGATCAAAGAGGCAGCTTTGGCCTCCTCCACCACAACTCAAGGGAATGCGGTGTTCTCACAGAAACTATCGAATCAGTAAGCGAGGGCAAATGCAAAAGAAGTTTATTGACTCCGGGATAAGTGGACTGACGTGGAAGAAAGCTTGAAATGGGCGTCTTCTCGGCGTGGCTACTCCTGAAACTTCTCTCTTCACCATCTTTTTCTAAAACCGTGAGGAAGTTGAAGTGCTTGTCGAGCTCCTTGCGAAGATCTTCGCGGAAGGAGTTGAAGGACTCGACGGCCCTCTCCGCTTGCTTCTTCTCATCTTTGAACCTTTCGTTTTCTTCCTCTCTAGTGATCTTCTCTTGTTCCTCTTTGTTTTTGGAGTCGGCGATGGCGGCCTTGTTGTCAGCGACTTCCTTCTCCGCAACTTCAAGGTCTTCCATGGCCCGTTTGACCTCGTCCTCGGCGAGGTCCGCCTCGCGCAACGCCTCCACCGCTCTCTTCTGCGCCACGAACGCCTCGTCCTTGACATGCTCCACGTCTTGAGACAGCTTCTCTTGTTCAGCCTTCATCGTCCTCGCTTCAGCCTCAGCCTCATCGGCGAGTCTCTCAATGTTCTCGACTTGGCGCGTCGCCTCGTCGAGGGTGGACTTGAAGGTGGCCTCGAGGCGATAAATGTCGGCGAGCTCCTCCTTCTTTTTGGCGATCTCTTTGTTGAGAGTCGTGATGTTGTCCGTCAGCTCGGTGATTTCTTTTTGGAAGATTTTGTGGTCGTTCGGTGAGAGACATTTGACTCGGCCCTTATTGCACGAGCTCAACGTGTGATTCTTGCAGCATGTGAAGGCGACCAACATCTTGTCCTCCTTCTGTGCCTCCAGTTGAAGTTTCTACAACCACAGACGTGAAATTCTCTTTGAAACAAACTTTCTTGTAGCTCTCGCAATCGGTCTCGTTCTTTGCACAACCATAGGTTGCAGGCGACTTCTTGATATCTTTTGTCATGAAGACAGATGCCACGCAGAAGCCGCGGCACAGCTTCTGTAAGACGAGAGTTCGAGGGAGGGAGAGACAGCCTAACCTCTTGAGCACTATCGCCCTCCCCGATCCAGCATTTGACGGGACCTTCGGTGGTCGTCGTGCTCTGGGTGGTGATAGTGGAGGTGGTGGTAGTGATGGTGCTGGTTGTGGTGGTAGGGGAGCTCTTTTCACTCGTCGACTCTTCCTCACTCGTTGTCTCCTCCTCGGTCGTCGTCGTTGTGGACTCGGCGGTTGTGAGGCCATTTGTTGTGGAAAAAGGCTGAGACTTGGAAGGGCTCAGTGTGGTAGAGCCGGCTGTGGCCGAGCTTCTCGTAGAAAGGTTCGTCGTGGTGGTCAGCTTCGCCGTCAACGATGACGACCCGGACTTCACGTCCTTCTGCTTACTCTGCTCCCCTTCATCGTCTTGCGAATCCACGGCAGGCACGGTGAGAAGGACGAGCACGCACACGGCCACGCTGCACACGCGCCAATTCTGAAAGCAGCTTCTTGTGTGAGAACTTTGTTAGCTTTGAGACCTCTAGAATAGAGATGGAAGACGAACCATTGCCGGCTGAAGACGTAGAGCTCGACAAGCCAAGATCGTCTAACAAATGAGACGATCTTGGAGGGCAAATTCGTTATGGAGAAGATTGTGAGACATTCAAACGAGTCGTTTGTCTGAAGCAAATTCAAGATTTCCTGTTTACAGACTCTTCTCACCGCCAGTTCACAATCCTCTACGGGCACACAGATCACGCGAGTGGACGGGCACTGCAACGACGACTTTAGGGAGACGGCAGGTGATAGCGCCCGCTCTGTGGCCACCTGGGTTTCAAAGAGAAGACGTCCGTTTTCTTCCCACTTCTCTACCCGATGACCGAAGCTGTGCCGGAGGGCAAGAAGAAGAAGGAGAAGAGTGGAGAGAAGAACCTGCGGTACAAACAAGCAAAAGGCCCGACCCGTTTACAAAGTTAGTCTTCTAGAGAAGTTTTTCTTCAACATCTTCCACTTGACTGGATGTACAACAAGAGAGGTAAGAAGCTTATTTCCTTTCGATTCTCCATATGAGAGGCAGGACCATGTCATAACTGTTA
The DNA here is from genome assembly GCA_034700245.1 of Poikilolaimus oxycercus. Classification (NCBI taxonomy): domain Eukaryota; kingdom Metazoa; phylum Nematoda; class Chromadorea; order Rhabditida; family Rhabditidae; genus Poikilolaimus; species Poikilolaimus oxycercus. The sequence continues at coordinate 6,099 of JAQIXL010003156.1, read as the reverse complement.
AAAGGTTTTATTCGTTTGGGAAGTTCGGGTGTGTTGTTCACAAGAGAACGGCCTTGTTCTAAAGTGGCTTTGCCTCTGCCTTCGAAAGGAAACCTCAAAAGAGTCGACGAGGAAGCCGAAGAGGAGGAGAAGCGGCCATCTCCTCTTTCGCCTCGAGGGCTCGCTTCGGTCTCGCAGCCTTGACGGCGGCTGCATAGGCGTCCCACTCCTTCTGTCGCTCGCCCGCCGCCTTCTCCGCCTTCTGGGAGAGGCGCGTCTCCACGCCGACGACCTTCTCGCTGAGCGTCGCCGCGAGCTTCTTGAGACGATTCGTCTCTTGCTTGGCCGCCTCGGCCGAGGTCTTCAGTCGCTTCTCGTTCCTCTCCGAGTCGTCGATGTCCGCCTCGGCCTTGTTGAGGGCGTCGTGGATGGCGAGCAGGCGACTCGCGAAGTCCGACTTGACGAGTTCGACGGCGGCAGTGATGCTCGTATTCAACTCGTTCATCCTATTGTCATGCTTCTGGATGTCTTCCTTCCGCGGGTCAGAAGGCACATTCTTCACATTCTCTCTCTTCGCGACCGCTTCCTTCTTCGCCGTCTCCGCGGCACTCGTCGCTTTCGCGGCCCGCGACTTGGCCTCCTCGCGGGTCTGCCGGCTCTCGACGATTCGCTTCTCGACGTAAATCTTGCTGGCGTTGAGAGCAGTGACGATGGCGTCCATCTTGGTCGTCACGTTCTTGACCTCTTGGAGGAGAATCTTCGTCGTCTCTCCTCTCTTCTTCTCCACTTCGTTGCGCCTGACGGCCCGCTGGTTCGCCTCGTTCTGCGCGTCGACGAGCTTCACGATCGCTTCAAGATCCTTCGGTCGTCTATACCACCAGCTGAAGTTGGACTTCAACTTGTCGATTTCGTAGCCGATGAGACAGGCCCTGACGCCACATTGAGGTGGATCTGGCCACGTTTCTGTGAACTTCGACAGGCACTGTGACGTCGTGAACATGTCCGTGCAGTTCAGCTCGTTGGGACAGCAATATAACTCCGTGTGGATCATTTCTTCTTGGTCGGGCTAAAAATGCTTATTTTCTCGTTTCTCTCTTCTTCTACCTCGGAAACATTGAAGAAGGGATCTCGCGTGACGGTGAACTGGATCTCGTCCTCGTCCATTTCTTCTGTCGTCGTCTCCGTGCTTGTCGTCGTCGTCCTTCTCGTCGTCGTCGTCACTTCACTTGTTGAGATCGTGGATGTTGTTGTAGTGACAGCTCGCTGAAAACAATTCCTCTTATTCGGGGAATGTCTAGCAGACCTTTGGATAGCTACACGTCCTCATGTTGTGGGGCTCAGAGCAATGAAACGTTTTCCAAATTGCGTCACTACTGCAGGCGATTCAGTGAACGCAGAATTCAACAAACATAGAGTCCATATGATACTCGAAGATACACTGGGTTTCTCCAGTGCCGCCGCCACATGCAGTGCTCTCTGAACCGCAGACATAACTGGGTGGTGGCGTGGTTGAGGGGGTCGTCTCAATGGTTGAGTCCTCGTCATCCGCCACGACGACACTGCAGGCGACGACGAGGGCGACGACGACGCAGCAACGCGTCTTCCACATCTGCTGTCCGATGAGAGAGGAGGCGCGGAAGGGCGAACCGCCGATGGCCGAGGAGACGTCGACTCGAGACGAGCTTCGAACGTTAAATAACCAAGTTCCATCTTTCGGAAAGCCTTTATGTTCGAGAGGAGACATTGGAATCTTCATTCGTCATGATTGGAATGTCTCGCATTTGCCTGATTCATACACTTCTCAGACAATGAAGCCACGATGGCTGGCGACCTTCGCCGTGAGGCGGCGTCGTCGTTTCTCGTCCCTTCACGCTCTTGCCCTCGTCGGCCTTCTCAACTTCTTCTGCGGTAGAACTTCCTATAATTGATAGCTCGCAGGCATTTTCCTGCTGCCTCGCTTCATGCCCGACTCATCGGGGATCTTCTACGAGTGTTGGCATTTGGGTCCAGTGAAGCTGGAAGTCCGCGAGTGGCCGGCGCAGCTGCGAGCGGCGCTCTCCTCGATATCGCCTTCTCTTCTCGTCCTCGACCATCGCCTCGTCGACTGCATCCAGAAGAAAGATTGCCGGACACTCAAGTCGCGCTCCATGTTCAGGTGAAAAGTCTGAATCAAAACTGAATGCTGAGATTTAGATTTGGACTGCCGCATCGATCTGCAAGTCCAAATGTGACTGTGAATGAGAGGGAATTGGTAAGTAGAGAACTTGAGAGGAAAGGTTTCCTTTCAGCAAGCCCTCGGAGCGACGGCAATTTCAGTGGAATCGAATGAAAACACGACGAGACTCGAATTTATTTTCCCCAGAGCAACTTCAAAGACCACAATTCTCATCGAGAGAGGTCTTTTTGATTGGAGAGAAGAGACTTTTTCTGCGTGAAGATTCAAGCGTAGATGACGAGGACTTTCGCCTCTTTCGTGGCGACGCCTCGCTGGGGATTCAGCCATTGGCTCTGAGATTGTTTGAAAGAAATCCCGGGGGAAAGTGTTCAGATATGAATTGTCATTAGTTAAAATCAACAATGGTTCTACCTTACTCCTGCCGGAGAACCTCGACAGGTCTCACTCGTTAAAGCTAAAGACCAAAAGGAATAGGTACATGAAGGACTTGAAGCGTGGTCGCTACATCGAGTGCGTCCCGCATGGATTTGACACGAGGATAATCATAAGTGAGTGGAAGGAAGGGACGAAGAAGAAGTTTCCCAGACGAGGCCCGCGAGATTCCAGTCACGATGATGGATGCAATCAGCAAAGTGACCACTTTCGCTGAAGAACACGACACACCTTTAGTGATGACCTACGGCACTCTTCTTGGTTGGCCCTCTTCTCTCGTGATGGAGAAAGAAGCAGGCTGGGCACGAAGCTGTGACGTCCTTCCACATACCCTCGACATGGACTTCCTGCTACGTGCCGAGGACCTCACCGACGAGTTTGTCAGGGCCATGCAGACTGAAGGCACAACGCCCAACAGTTATGTCGCCCTAGGTCATGGCTCGGTTTGGAAAGAATGTTGAAGAAGAAGGGAACTTCAGCCGGCCTACGGTCTCGAGTACCGTCTCTGGGTACACAACGAGGTGGGGGAGTACGCCTGCTTGGACATGTTCACGGCGGCCCTCCACAAGACGGCCACTCGCTTCGCTGCTTATCATTCACAAGACATCTATCGGCATGTCTTCTTCTCATCAAAGAGATTTCCTTCAGAGACGTGTTCCCGGACTTCCACTTGTGTCGCACTTCCCTCTATCATCGTCTCTTCTATCTCCCCTGCAACTTCGTCGAGATGCTCGAGACGTCCTACGGTGCCGGCTGGCGAGACTATCAAGACGCCTGGGACTCCCTGTTTGTTTTGAGATCTGATGGGGGGGAGAGAGGACTTTTCAGAAAAGATGAGGTCGACCGACAAGTCCTAGTGCCCTGGAGCAACCCGAGGACCATCTTCCCGTCAAGTCATGGAGGACTTCAAGAGTTGCCCAAGAATACTTTGGAAGTGGTTTCTTGAGTAATGCTAATAAAGGCTTTTGTTGTTGAAGTGAAAGAGATTGGCAAGTGTTGTGTCCCCAACACAACGACGCATACTTGTTAGAAGTTTATTACTTGAACAAGATAGCAAGAGAAGATAAACAACGAGGAAGTGGGGAAAGAAGGCGACCGCTCGAAGCGGAAGGAAACCGAAGTCTGACGTGCCACGGCAAGAGGCGCGAGGCAGAGGTCACGGTAAAGGTAGTACAACAGCGAGGTGGACATAGGAGCTATGTACTACACAAAGGTTAACCGTCCTACACAACAGCAAGTGAATGAGACTCACACATTTACGCTCTCGGAGTTTGGCTAGCATCGTTAGATCGAAGGAAGGCAGTCACATCTGTACGTAAAAGGAGCATTCCGCTGAAAAAAAGGGATCGTGGAAGCAAGTTTTTGACAATGAGACGTCTTCTATTTTCGTTGTCTGAAGGCTCTCCACGGCGTTTCTCATTCGATGTGTCGCTGCCCGACGATCGAAGGAGTGTCGAAGCGACTGCGGCTTCATCTCTCGACCCTCCACGTTCTTGGTCTCATCATCCTCTTCAACTTTCTTTTCGGTTTTCTTTACTTCTCTCTTGAGAAAAAGTACGGTAGGATTTTTTCTGCTGCCGAGATTCGCCAACCAAGAGACCGAGAGCCCTTCGAAGTGCTTCCATTTACAATCGTGAGCCCATTTTTGAAGAGAAAGGCCCCCTTCAGAGACTCAATTGCGTTGAAGGTAAACGACTGGCCGGCTCAGCTGCGAGCGGCACTAGTCGCGGTGTCGACTTCTCTTCTCGTCATCGACCATCGTCTTGTTGATTGCATTCATAGGAAAGACTGCCGAGCTCTCAAGTCTCGGTCTCTATTCCGGTCTGGAGTGTCAATGACAGGGAAAGGGGGAATTCTAGCTTTGGAATGCCTTCACGAGAGGGTTTCGAGAGAATTTCAATCGATACAACTACTCTGGTTTGTCTGTGAATGAAGAAGAAGAAGACGTCGCTTTATTGTTAGAAAGCCTGCGGAGCGACAGCCATCATAGTGGAATCTAACGAAAACACGACAAAACTGGAATTTCTTTCCTCTAAAGCCACTTCAAAGACTACAATTCTTATTGAGAGAGGTCTTTTTAGTTGACAAAAGAAAAGCTCCTTTGAAGATGTAAGCGTGAACAACGAGGACTTTCGCCTCTTTCGTGGCGACGCCTCGCTGAGGATTCAGCCAAAGGCTCTGAGAATGTTTGAAAGAGATCCTTGAAGGTGAAGCCATCAGCTATTTAGATACGACTTGGTGAGTATTGCGATCAACAACGAGAACGTCATTTATCTGCCTGACAATGAGAACCTTGCCCGGTCAGTGAAGAAGAATAACAAAAGTGAAGGGAGTAGATATACGAGGGACTTGAAGCATGGACGCTACCTCGACTGCACGCCTCTTGGAGTCGACACAAGACACATCGAGGGTCAGCTCTTTTCTTCTCAAAATGGAATCTTATTTAGACTCGTCCCGTCTAGTGCCACTTTCAATCCTCAAAACAATAAACAAAATAGTGAGATTCGCCGAGGAACACGATGCCCCGTTGATCATCGCCTTCGGCACTCTTCTCGGTCTCTTCAACTTCTTAGTGAGAAGACTTGACAGGCTGGGCACGAAACTGCGATATTATCCCGCAGACGGAAGACGTGGACTTTATGCTGAGGGCCGAGGACCTTGCCGAGGAATTCGTCAAGGTCATGGAGGGCTACGGTCAGGCACCTAGTAGCTATATCGCCTTGAAGCATGGTCAGGTGGGTCTTCTTTGTTGTGAATGGAGCTGATTGAACATTCAGCCAGCCTACGGTCTCGAGTATCGTCTCTGGGTAAAGGACGAAGTGAGCGGCAAAGAGGCGGCCGTTTTGGACATCTTCGTCAACGCGGTCCACAACAGCTCGCATCGCTTCACGCCGCTGCACTACCCCGCTGCATTGCTTCGGTGAGATCTCAACTCTCTTCAAAGAGACGCTCAGAGACGTCTTCCCGACGTTCTCCATCTGTCGTGCTTCTCTTCGAGGCCATCTCTTCTTCATCCCTTGCAATTTCATCCAAATCATCGAGGTGAAATATGGCTCGGAGTGGAAGGAATACCGTAACCAGAGTGTCGCCGCGTAAGATTCTCTAAGAAGTCAAGTGCTTTTCTTTGTAGGTATAGTGCTCAAGGCCGAGGAGTACAGATCCTCTGGGTGGACCCCAAAGATATTTTCCCGAAGAGTAGAGGCTCTGTTCCCTGATCAAGCTCCCCTCCCTCTTCAAAAGGAAGATAACTTAGCCGACAACACGCTCTGACACTTCGATGATTCGCTCCTGAAGAGTTTCTTCCTCTAGTCTTTTACCACTTGGAGGACGAGCTGCCACGGTGCTTCTTCTTTTTCGACGATTTTCCGAAAGAAAGAGTTATCTCGGGAGGACCTCGAACCGGGATGGCGGCTCAGCGGAGTCCATGCCATAGAGAACATTCGCCTCCCTGGAAACTTTCAGCTTTATCTCGAGAGCTTCTTGTCCCGGTCTCCCTCCCTTCCTCTCCTTCA
>JAQIXL010003155.1:0-11032 GCA_034700245.1 Poikilolaimus oxycercus | reverse complement strand
TGTTCTGCGAATGCGCGCTGTTGATAACTCAAAGCTGTCGAAATGAGGATTAGGTTGTTCTCAGTTTCAGAGAAGTCACTTGTTTTATGCGCATCAGTTAGTCCCATCTCAGTTCGTGTTCTGCCGTTCAATTTGTGGATAATGCTCGGTTTCATTAGCAGCACTTAAGTTTCGTCAAGCATGTTGAGCAATGGCCACACCGTTGAAGTTTCTTTCTGCAGTTTTTGGACAGCAGTCCATCGGCTTTTTTACGCACGGCCAATTCCATTCCTGATTTCTCGGTTTCAGCAATTTGGCAATTTCAACGACAAATGATTGGTCAATCAGTCCCTTTTCATTTCCGATGAGTTTTGTTTTTGCTTTTCAGGTGCCGGCAATCAATAATTTCTCGGTTTCAAGAGGCTGGCTTGTGCTATGCTTGGCGAAATGGACAATCGTCGCAAGAGGCCCACACTCTCTTTTCAGAGTTTGACAAAGCAGTCCATCACTTGCCTTATCACGGCCCATTCGTTCTGGAGTCTTTCGTTTCAACCGTCCGGCAAGTCGATGTAAGGAGAAGCTTTCTCTCTCCTTCTCATTCTTGGAAACGCAGCCAAAAAGATCGATCGGCACGGGAATTCTTGCACCTTGTAGGCTTTTTGTGGCTGCCCGACACGAAGGGGTTTTCAATGAATCAAAATGTGCCCTCAAGATAAAAGGTGAGATTGTTTCAGGCGAACAGCTTCTCCGACCTGCTCGACACTTTGGCCGACTGCTTGAGAATCTGGGCGGCCTCACCGGAGAACGTCAAGCAGAATGCTTGCTCAACGACGGGAGTTTCAACGGAAAAAGTGGAGAGGCTCAAAATAATGACCGCCTGGGGGCGATGATTGGCAACTTCCCGAAATTGCGAATTTCCTCATTGCTTGAAACCTACAACTCATCTATGAGATCTCATCAATCACATGCCTCGCACTGCTCGCACAGACTCTGAAAGCCACATCGCTGTTCCAAGGAATCATTAGCGCTGCGAAATCGTCTAACAAATTGGCCCACCCATGAAACTTTTAACTGACAAGTATGCAGAACAAGTCTTCTCACTTCTCGGCGCCCCTCACGAACTTCGACTGGAACGAGACGGACCCGGGCTTGATCGGCACGGCCTCCATCGACACCACCTGCACCATCTGGCAAGTCGATGTAAGGAGAAGCTTCTTTCCTCTTCTTCTTGTTCTTGGAAGACTAAACAGACCTTTCAGACTGGCCAAGTAATTGGAGTGGCGAGGCCGGGGCCGACGGTGTCGGGCACGGTGAAGACCCAGTTGATCGCCCACGACAAGCCCGTCCACGACATCGCCTTCTCCAAGATCGCCAACGGAAGAGATCATTTTGCCACGGTTGGTAAGGTGTTATTCAACTATTTCAAGGGTTTTACAAATTTCTCGACAGGGCACAGCGCTGATCTTATTAGCCTCTCAATTGTTCTCGAAATTGCATACTTTCGGCGCAGAAGAATTTCTTTGGATGTGCTAGACGTTTACCAATAATTTCTCGGTTTCAAGAAGCTGACTTGTGCTACGCTTTGCTTCATGGAGAATCAGCAGAACGGGCAGAACACAATGCGTTTTCAAAATTTGACAAAGCGGTGCATTGGTTCGCATTTTACGGCAAATTCATTCTGGAGTCTTCTTTTTCAACCGCTCAATGAGATTGCGTGTGATAGTGGCATCTAAGACGCTCTTCTCAGTTCCCTTTCAACTTTCAGACTTGAGAAATTGATTGTAGCGTTAGAGCTCCCCAAAGCGCATTTCACAAGTTCCTTCAAGCGGTCACTAACCCATCGGAAGTCGTTCGAGAAATGCCTCAACGCTGAAACTTTCGACTCACTTTCAAGTCGAGTGTCTAATCAGGCGCGACTCGGCTAGATGAACAGAACGTCTAACGACCTTCATTGACAACTTCATTCTGCATTGAACTTTCTCAAGGCTGCGTTTCACCGAATTCAATAGAGGGGAAACCTTCAAGAACGTCTGTTGGTTCGATTCTCGGCGGATTACTCAGGTAGAGAAACCCGAAGTTACATGGCTACGCCCAGAATCAAGGACAGCAACAGAATCAACAGCAATCCTCGAAACAATAGATGAACCTGATGGACCAAGTGATCGGCGTGGCCCGGCCGGGGCCGACGGTGTCGGGCACGGTGAAGACGCAGTTGATCGCCCACGACAAGCCCGTCCACGACATCGCCTTCTCCAAGATCGCCAATGGAAGAGACCATTTCGCCACTGTTGGTATGCTTTTATTCAGCTGTTTCAAGGGTTTTACAAAAGTTCTCTGAAGGCACACGTCGTTGATATTGTCTCAATAACTTGAAGCCGTCGAGGTGAAGATCTTGTTGTCCTTCGTTTCGGAAAAATGGTTTATTTTGTGCGCACGATTTCGAAGCTGATCCTCACTTCATGCTGCAGTTCAATTTGGTGTGGTCCTCAGTTTCATGTGAAGTACTTAAGCTTTGTCAAGCATGTCGGGCAATAACGATCCAATCTTCCTGTCTGCAGTTTCGGGACAACAATTCGTGGATTGTTTTACGCGTCGATTTCCAGTCTTGAGTTTTCGGTTTCAGCAGTCAGACAATTGAAATGGAAAGCGAATTCACTAATTCTGTCATCACACCTCCGCGCAATAAATTTCACTTTTCAGGTGCCGACGGCAGCGCGCGAATGTTCGATCGCCGTCACCTCGAGCACGTGGCTTCCTTTTTTGCAGGTGATGCGAGATATACGTCACCAGTCGTTGAAGCCCCTTTTCGCCGCCGCTTGGTCCAGCAAGAAGGACACGCGCTTCCGACTCGCTGTGGCCAGCGTCGTCGAGCGAGAACAGAGCCAACCAGCAAACAACGGGTCAAGAAAGCATGGAGGCGAGCGGAGTTTGAGGTTTCAGGCATTTTGTAACAGTTGCAAGCCTTTGCCCCCTTGGCTTTGGCTTTTCATGTTCGAATCTGAATGTGTGTCAACGATTGTTTGAACTTTTCGGTTTCATGTCTTTACGAGATCTAATAGATCTTTTCACCGGCAGTATCTGCGCCTCACTCTTTTGAAATTGTGAAACTCGACGAGGACGCTGTCGAATTGATCGAGAAGAGCAACTTGCCACACGAGTTTCTAGCAAACTGCATCTCCTAAACCCTACTTTGAACAAATCCTGAAACATCTAGCTCAACAATGAGGCCACTCTGCACTTGAAGATCCTCGTCGCTACTAACCAAAGGAATCGTCTGCAAATACCCAATTACTGGAACTTTCAACTCATGACTTGTTCAAACTTGCATTTCGTCTGAAAGAATGGGCTAAATGAAACCTTACAAAGAGGAGAGCGATTGACAACATCTTAGCAGTGTCTGCTTTTCTGCTTTGTTTGAAACATAGAACTCAAGAATGGATAACTTTCACCTTCGACCCCTAAGCCTTTCCGCATTACTTGAAACCTACAACTCATCAACGAGGACTTTCAATCATGCCTTGCACCGCTCGCACGGACTCTAAAAGCCATATCGCCGCCGTTTACATATTAGTGCTTCGAAATCGCCTCGCTGATGACGCATCGCTGAAACTTTCACTCATCTGAAGAAGATGCAACAGTGTGGATTTCATCTGAAAACTTGTCAAAATTGGATTAAAAACAGCCTCGGTTAAAAACGGATCATTGTCGCGACCTTATCAGTCTCCTTTTCAACTTTTCTTGAAACATCGAACTCAGGAACGGAAGAAACTCAAAATGCGTCCGACATGTGGGCGGAATTATCAAGTCTCCAAAATTGTGCCTTTCCGCGCTATGTAAAACCTACAGCTCACAATGGAAATCTTTCACCAATCGTATTCTTTGTAGTGCTCGCGCAGACTTTGACACGACTTGCACCGTCTGGCAAGTCGATGTGAGAAGAAGTTTCTTTCCTTCCTCTTCTTCTTTCAACTTTTGGATGATAAAAGAGACCTTTCAGACAGACCAAGTTATCGGAGTATCGAGGCCGGGGCCGACGGTGTCGGGCACGGTGAAGACCCAGTTGATCGCCCACGACAAGCCCGTCCACGGCATCGCCCGGCTGATCCTGACTCACTCCCTGCTTTGCAGTCACCTCGTATATCGCAACCAAGTTGCCTTCGAAACAGCTCTTTTGATTACATTTCGAGCTTGAAACCTTCAGACATCTGGAGCATTCAACAATCGTTTTCGAACAGCCGACGAGGACGCCGCTTCTTCGTCTTGCCTGGAACAAGCAGGACTACCACTACATCGCCACCTTTGCTCAAGACTCCAATGAGGTTTGATTTAGTTAACCTGAAACATTGAAACACACTCCGTCCAGGTGATCATCCTCGACGTGCGAGTGCCCTGCTCGCCCCTCGCCCGTCTCAACAACAATCGCGTCCCCGTGAATGGAATGTCTTGGGCCCCGCATTCCTCTTGTCACATCTGCACTGCTGGTTAGACTTTTGAGCATTTGAAAATCTCGAAAACGAAAGTGGATGTTTCAAAGGAAATATAAAGAGCGTTGCTTCTTGAATGAAACAATTTCTGTTCCTTTCGAGGGAGTTGAACAAATGGTTCGTGGCGGGGATCATTTTGCGGTTTCACAAAAAGCTTTCTGTTTGATAAGCCGGATATTTGCAATCTGGTAGTGATGATTGCTGAGCGTCATACAATGCCTGTCTCCTAAAAGTCAAGTCAATTGGTCAAGCCAGAAAATCAAGCCAAGCCTTAAAGCGAAGGTTACAGGCGAGGGAAGTCAAGCGTTGATTTGGGATGTTCACGAGATGCCCCGCGTCGTCGACGATCCCATCCTCGCCTATCAAGCGGCCGGAACGGTAAGTTGTCTACCAACTCTTCCAAAACAAGAAAATCATCTTCTCTCTTCGCTCTTAGCTGATCAGCTATTGCTGTTTCGAAATTTTTCTGAACTTATAGAGCGCCTGAAACGGCAATGCTCACACAATTGTTTTCCTCTGTTTCTATCAATCAAGATGTGTCCTCAAGAAAGTGAATTGTTCCAGGCGAACCGCTTCCCCAACCTCCTCGCCACTTCGGCCGACGACTTGAGAATCTGGAGGATCTCGCCCGAGAGTGTCGATAAGAATGCTTGCTCAGCAGCGTGAGTTTCAACAGAAAAAGTGGAGTGGCTCAAAGTAATGACTGCCTTGGGCGATAATTAGCAACTCCCCGAAATTGCTCTTTTGCACATTGCCCGAAACCTACAGCTCATCAATGAAGGCTTCCGATTTCAGCGCCCGCATTAGTTGCTCAAAATTGCTCCACAAATGGCTCACCGCTGAAACTTTTTGCTCATTTTTGATAGTGAACAAATCCTCGCACTTCTCGGCGCCACGATAACAGTGGGCAATACGTATCACTTTTGTTTCTGCAAAACTTGACGGAAGCAATTCATTGGTGCAGTTCTCACGCACTTTTGGTTCCTCGGTTTCAACAGTTACACAATAAATGGACGAAGAAAGTCACTCAGTAAGCTAAAGGAAATTTATTTGGCAAAATTTGGCCGTTATGCAGTTCATTCCACCTTTGAAGGTGTCTAAAATATTTTTCATGTTTGCAAGCGTATGTTTCAAAGCCCACTCAAAAAGCAGGAAGAGGAGTTTCACATGTTCGAAGGCATAACTGCAGAAGATGCGAGATTTACCGTTACTAGTCGTCGAAGCTTCTTTTCGCCGCAGCTTGGTCCAACCCACGTAATTTTAGCCAGCCTGGAACCATGATATTACCGCCCTGGAGCCAAGACTTTACCCCCTGATAAGAAGCCGGTAACAGGCCAGTGAAGTCTTGGTTCCAAGCCGGTGAATTTTACCTAGGAACAAGAAGCGCACGCGCTTCCGACTAGCTGTGGGCAGCGTCGTCGAACGAGAACAGGGCAACAAGGGGGAGAGAAACAATGGCAACTCACCGAAATTGTTGCTTTCCGCATTCCCTGAAACCTACTTGCTTCTTTCAAAATGGGAAAAAATGCAATCGGACTAGACATTAGCTGCTATCTCACAACCTCATTTTACACATTTCCTGAAACATGCACGTACTCCAACAAAGTTAGTCAGATTTCATCCGTCGTTTTGAAAAGTGGGCAGCCTGCTTCATCATGACTGGCTTTAGAAAATTATTCCCCTAAATGTTTCACTCCTGAAAACTTGAACTCACAAGTTTTGTAACAGTAAATCGTCTCACTTCTCGGCGCCCCTCACGAACTTTGACTGGAACGAGACGGACCCGGGCTTGATCGGCACGGCCTCCATCGACACCACCTGCACCATCTGGCAAGTCGATGTAAGGAGAAGCTTCTTTCCTCTTCTTCTTGTTCTTGGAAGACTAAACAGACCTTTCAGACTGGCCAAGTAATTGGAGTGGCGAGGCCGGGGCCGACGGTGTCGGGCACGGTGAAGACCCAGTTGATCGCCCACGACAAGCCCGTCCACGACATCGCCTTCTCCAAGATCGCCAATGGAAGACTTTGCCACTGTTGGTATGCTCTTTGTTCAGCTGTTTCAAGAGTTCTACAAAGCAAGCAAAAAGTCACCATCTGTTAATGGTTATTTAGCGTGAAGACAACAGGGTCGGTTTGGAATTTGTTTTGCTGTCTTCTTCGGTTTCATGAATTTGGCATAAGCAACGACGATGACAGTGGACATTACGTGTGGTGGCCCGAGTCTTTGCAAAACGTGACAAAAGCAGTACATTTGTTCTGTTCTCACACACTCTCGGTTCCTCGGTTTCAACAGTTAAATCATTGTGGAATGCTCTTCAAAGATGCAAGACACGTATGTTTCGGCAGCAAGAAGTAACACAAGAAGAGAGTTACGAACAATGCCAAGTCGGGCGTGATTCGGCTATAAAGATCACAGGACAACCAGCCGCGTTTTCTTTGGATTACTTCAGCTGATCGTTGCTTGGTGCTTCGTTCGACGTTCTGCTGCTTTACATCTTGAAAGAAAGAAAGGAGTACGGAGAAGACCTTCAGAAAAGAGAATAGAATCTGGAAGCAACTGCAATCAGAAAAAAAAGACTCGCAAAGACTTTGCCATTCTTGTAACGTTGGGGAAGATTTCGCATTTCTCTTGTAAAGCCTGTGAAACAGCAATCTTCAAACAGTGCAAGACAAATTTACTTGGTTTTGTCATCGAGTCTGAAATCGTTTCCTTTCCAACTCGATGGCCAACCCTTACCAAGGAATGTCTGCTCAACACTGTGAGCTCCAACTGTAAAGTTGGAAGAGGCTCAAGATGAGAACAATCGATCCGACACATCATCAACTCCCCAAAATTGTCGCTTTCTGCATTCCGTGAAACCTACAACTCATCAACGAGGAATTCCAACCATGCGTCTCGCACCGCTCGCGCGGACTCAGAAAAACCTATCACCGCCGTTCACGCATTAGCGCTTCAAAATTGCCTCGCTGATGCCTCACCGCTGAAACTTTCAACTCGTAAGTTTCATTTCAGAACAAGTCTTCTCAGTTCTCGGCGCCCCTCACGAACTTTGACTGCAACGAGGCGGACCCGGGCTTGATCGGCACAGCCTCCATCGACACGAACCATCCGGCAAGTCGATGTAAGGAGAAGCTTCCTTCCACTTCTTCTTTCAACTTTTGGAAACTAAGGCAGACCATTGGAGAGCATTCCGCAGTTAACGTTCGCCTAAAAATACCCAACCACTGAAACATTCACTTCAATTCTGGAGAATATGCAATAACGTGGATTTCGTCTGAAAGCGATGGAGAAGTGGGTTGACTAATTACGGGAATCCGAGATTCCGGCAATCCCAACCGAAATTGGGCCTTAGAAGAGAGAAACACTGGCACTTTGGCACCATCTTTGCAGTCAATTTTTCAACTTTTGTTGAAACATGTATCAACATTGAAAAACTTTCACTTCGGATGACAAGCTTGGAAGACTAAAGAGACCTTTCAGACAGGCCAAGTGATCGGCGTGGTGCGGCAGGGGCCGACGGTGTCGGGCACGGTGAAGACGCAGTTGATCGTCCACGACAAGCCCGTCCACGACATCGTCTTCTCCAAGATCGCCAACGGAAGAGATTGTTTGTGTTATTCAGCTGTTTCAAGGGTTTCTAATCGAAAAAAGCGTGGGATGATCTCTTGGCCTCACAGTTGCTCTCTAATTTGTAAGCTGCATACTTTCGCGGGCAATGCAATTACTTCCGATTTGTGCAAGACTTTTACCAATAATTTTTCGGTTTCACGAGAGTCGCTTGTGATACGTTTGGCAGAAAGGACAATCGTCACAATAGACATCCTTTTCAAAGTTTGACAAAACGGTCATGGATTCTCTTTTCAAGGCCAATTCTTTTGTACTGCCGGCATACTCCAGTTGATCTTTAGTGATTTTATGCTCCAGAAAATGAAGCTCAAGCGCTGATCTGGTGTGTTCAATCTGTGCCTCGACCTGTGGAAGATCCAATCCTTGCCCACACTGTTGGAGGGCAACTCTTTACTTTGCAAACAAGATTGTCTTGCATCAAGATGTGCTCTCGAAGACTGCTTGACGAATACTTGCGAACAATGCGTGTGATAAGATTGTTTCAGGCGAATCGCTTTCCTGACCTTCTGGCTACTTCTGCTTGAGATTCTCATCAAAGAACGTCGAGAACAACGTGGATTTCGTCCGAAAACAAGGCAGAAAAGGGTTGGCTCACAATCACATGAAAGTCGCTGATTGGCACAATCATATTAGTTTCCTTTTCAACTTTGTTTGAAACATAGAACTCAAGAATGGATAACTTTCACCTCCGATGACATGAATTGTTCGAAACCAGGCGTTTCTACTCGTCTTACTAACCCCTCGAAAGTCGTTCGAGAAATGCCTCAACGCTGAAACTTTCAACTCACATTATTATGTGCTTCTGTAGAAACAACAAAGTCAGCAAGAATCAACAGCAATCGAACCAATCACCAAACGAGGGAGCAGAGCATGGAGATGATGGGAGTTTGAGGTTTCAAGATTTTTATATAATTTCCACCAGTCATTATTCTCGTATTATGTTCAGTTACTAGCCACTTCTGAGTTTTGATTCTGAGTACAAGAGTGTTTGAACTTTTCGGTTTCAAGCTCTCTACGAGATCACACAGATCTTTTCGCCTTCAATGCTTTCACGCCTCTACAGCAATTCACTGCACAGTTTCAGCGAGGTTTGCCAAACAAACTTGAAACATACTCCCTCCAGGTGATCATCCTCGACGTGCGATTGCCCTGCTCGCCTCTCGCCCGTCTCAACAACCACCGCGGCCCTAGTCCTATAAGTTTTCGATGATGTTACGGGCAGGATAGCTTGCTTCAAGATGTCGGTGGCCGTCTTGAAAGGAGCGAGAACTACTCTCGAACGTTCT
The DNA here is from genome assembly GCA_034700245.1 of Poikilolaimus oxycercus. Taxonomy (NCBI): domain Eukaryota; kingdom Metazoa; phylum Nematoda; class Chromadorea; order Rhabditida; family Rhabditidae; genus Poikilolaimus; species Poikilolaimus oxycercus. The sequence continues at coordinate 1,656 of JAQIXL010003155.1, read as the reverse complement.
TGTTGGAACGAGAGATGGTCATCTTCAAAGCTTGACCGAGGAATGAGAATTCAAAACTTCGAAAATATCATCATTTGGACTCCTCGGTTTCTGAAACATTTAGTAGAGGAAAACTTTCGCAACTTGATTTTGCGCTTGGCGAGTGGGCCTGATATTCGTTTTCCTCAGTGGCTACCGGATGTTTCAGGTTTTGCGTAAAAGTCGAGAGAGACTGTTTCCAATGTTGATTGATGATCACACCTCGACCATTCTAAATACAATTGTTCAACTGGACGACGGCGAATCCATCGAGAAAGGCAGCTTTACACACGAATTTTCGGTCGGCCAACTGCATCTCCGTCATCTCGCCGGAGAACGTCATCAAAGAGGAATGCCTGCTGAACAGTGTGAGCTCTTATCTGAAAAGCGGGAGAGTTAGCAAGTGAGAACTCTCAAAATACTACCTGCTTCTTCACAACCTCGTTTTGAATATTTCCTGAAACATCTGACACAACAACGGGAACATTGCTGCTACATTTGAAGAACGTCGCTGAGAAGTTTCGCGGATTAACGTGCTAATAAGTGGTCTGCAAATAGCCAATCGCTGAAACTTTCAACTCAAGACTTGCTTAACAACGTGAGTTCTGAAGATAGACAGAAGTGAGGGAACAAATAAAGCTAATGAAGAGCCGAGGAAAACTGCCAATGTTCAATGTTCTGGCAGTCTCCTTTTCCACTTTCCTTGAAACATACAACTCAACATTGAAAAACTTCCACTTAGGGTCACATGCATTGTTTGTAACCATCCGTCAGGCAGCTACTAACTCCTTGAAAATCGTTCGACTAATGCCTCAATGCTGAAACTTTCAACTCATACATTGAAGTGTGTTACAGAAGGAAACAACAAAGCAGTCGGCATGAAGACACATCACTAGCCACTAAGTCGCCTGGATCTTTCCTCTCCGATGAAACGATCGTTGTGGAGTGCTCTTCAAAGATGCAAGCCACGTATGTTTCGGCAGCAAGAAGTAACACAAGAAGAGAGTTACGAACAATGTCTATTCGGGCGTCTTCGAGTCGGCTAGAAAGAACAAAACATCCAGTGACGTCTTCGTTGGATTACATAGCTTCTGCTGATCTGCTCTGAACCTTCTCCAGACTGAGTTTCACTGACTTCCAAAAACCTTCAAGACGTTTGTTGATTCGAATTATGGAACATTCTTGAGGTAAACAAACCAGAGGTTAGTAACAGCGAACTGCCGATTGGCCTCACAGCGAATTCCCCAGACTACAAATAGCAAGTTTTGAAATCCCGCTTCGCTTACTACGGTATTTCGAGAGTTGCGGCGTGGAAAACATTTTCTCGTTCTCTCATTGGCTGAGCGAGCTTTAGGCCAAAGTTTGGTTGATTTCGGATTTTGGGTCGCAGTTCTTGGTTGTTGGGCTAGTGATTGGCGGTTGTGGAGTGTGTTTCGCGTTGATTATGTGGTTGCTCGTGTCGCTTGTCGTTGCTGGAAGTGTTTCTTCTAGAGCAGAGGAGGAATAACTAGTTGTTTTCCCTAGATTTTATTGTGAAAACATCGTTCGCGCTTATGTTTCGAACTTTCGACGCGTTTTGCTCGTTTCTCCACTTCAAAAGTGTTCTTTCAGGTTCTAACAAAGCCTAACAAGCCGTAG
>JAQIXL010003154.1:0-11036 GCA_034700245.1 Poikilolaimus oxycercus | reverse complement strand
GGTGAAGAGTGTCGCTTTAAGGTTGTCGACGTCGTGGAATCGCATCAAAAATAGTTGGTTTCTTGCAAGAAACACGAGAATAACCACGATTTAGTGAAAAACGGCATTTTTCTCGTCATGAAACGCGCGGTGCGTGTGAGCTTTTTGTCAGTTTTTGCAGCCCGCGTAATGTATCTGACTACTTTCTCGAGCCATAACGTGTGTGTCCCGCCTCCTGATTCACGCGTACATTGATCATTCAAGTCAGCACGAATAGTAAAACAACTACGAGCAACCAATCTTTCCTTTGGAAAGAGATGTACTTTGGCGTTTTGTTCACGTGAAACACTGGTTGCAACGTCAAAGAATCTCCTCGAATGCGTGTGCTTATCGCATGGCGACCGGCACGGCTATGTTTCAAGACAGCCGAGGACCCCCAGACACCCGTCTGACCGTCTGCTTTCTGCAAGAGGCCGCCTATAAAAGCCAAGGGGTGACCTTCCGATCCATGTCCAGCAATGATGTCGGCCAGTAGCGTTCTCCTCTGCGTCGTCCTAGCGGTGAGCTTTCACTACGATTTCGCCCTTGACTGAGCATTTCAAACTATTACAGGCCACGGTCATCGTCGGCACAGGTGCGCCGGCTGCCAGGACAGCAGCGACCCTGCTAGCGGGCGGTCGCGGAGGGTGGCACCTCTGCGACTGCCCGCCGCTGTGCTTCTGTCGGCGGGAGTCGCAACTCGGAAGCAACGCGTCCTCTCCGATCTCTACTGCTCACACTGGGGAACTTCACCAATTCAACGAGGTTTCTCAACTGTTGTTAACGTTAAGAAGACTTAGGTGATGCTTCAACCCGAGGCGGGTGGCAACGGCGAAAAAGTGCCGAGCAGCAATGCGGCGGTCAGCAACCAGCAGGGCGGCAGTTTTGCAGACGACTGATAAGAGTCCCGATGACATTTCCTCTTCCAGGCAGCTCTGTTCTTGTTATGCGTTTGTTCTTGTTGCTCGTGGTTATTGATTATTGTGTTGTTGATTTTCCCTTCAAGTTTTTGGTTTAATAAATTCTGATTGATTGCGCACGCTAAGCAACACTTCAACCGATGGAGGTGATCGCCGTTCGTTGCCTTTTCTTTTTTTCACATGCGCTTGATACGGCAAGAAGGGAGGGTGTCACGTAAAATCGATGGCAAGACGCGCTTTCGCTGCAGCGAACTTCTTGCCTCTCTAATCACTCACATCAGAGTTCGTGCGCTCGTGCAAGGAAACGACCGATCTCTTTGGTGGCATCAAGTAGCTGCAGTCTGGCTTAGAAGTATCGCGAAATATTTACGGGCGATTCTGTGCACTTCAGAAGTCACGTCTCACACTTATTTTGCTGACATACACTGGAGTATTCTTGCGATTACACGATGCTCGTTCGACGTGAGCACGTGTGCAGTAAATAAGCCGTTAGCCTCTTGGCCAAAATCCTATGCATGCAACGCCTATTGAATGTGGTCAACAAGAGAGCTAAGCGAAATTTCAAATCTCGGTTTTTCGATCAAGATAAAGTTTTCGTCTTAGAGACTTAAAAATGAGATGGCAGAGAGTTTTGATTGGTCGTCGGGTTGGACGGGATTTTAATGGCAAGATCGGTTCTGAGGATTTCTTTTTTTCTCTCTGTTTTCCACGTGATCTCTCTGATTTAGAGTCATTTATAGTGAAAAAAGTCTACCCAGCAGCACCGAACAACTGCAACAGCAGGAGATCTCGAATTTGTCCCGCTTTCCGGTCTGCTCACCTTCCTCGGGTCGGTACCTCGCCCGACTAGTTCTATGAGGACGTCGACGAATCGCGCATAATCGCCTTTGACGCGGCGGCGAGAGAGTACGCGTTGGAGGAACGGGACATCGCCCCGCTTCGTTTTGGCTCGTCCGTCTCCTTTGTGGTCGGTCGGATCGCGCGAGTCGGCATCCTATTGTCACTTTGGAGATTTCCCTTTCCGTCTTTAGAGTAAAAATGGGGAACGAGGATGACCGTCGACTCAATCGCGTTCACACCCTTCGCATCCGCATCGACGACACGCACAAGGTCCCTTTTCCCTCACTTCCTTCTCATTCACTTCCAATGTGGCTCCCTTCAGGAGATGTCCTCTATGGCCTTCAGCGTCCTAGAGCGTGGCGACAACATCGACAAGCTCAACGACCGGGCCGAGAAGCTCATGCAGTCCGTAAGTTGTGTTCATTCTTAGAGTTTATTTACTCAAACGCGAGGAGCAACCCCTCTCCCAGCGCGTCAGCTGTTGATCTACTCAGAGTAGTTGTTGACCTACCCCCAGTCTCCTCTCTGTCTGTCTCTCACTCTCTCCCTTCCGCTCCCGTGACGTCTCGTTCTCTCGTCGATAGCAAGAGAGCGTCAGCGAAAACCAACAATGTTCTTGTTCTGTTTTTTCGGTCAGCGTTTTTCAACGTGTCTCGCCCACGCTAACAACAACTACTTCACAACAAGCCGCGTCGAAGATCAACGATGATCAAAATGAGCAGAGTGTCGATCGACTTCAGCAACTTCGCGATGAGGCTGAATCGACAAAAAGGGTAACGTTTTGAGACATCACGACCGAATTGGCCGAATCGGCGTGCCTTGCAGATCATGCAAAATGTAATCAATGGAGTTGTTCAACGCGATTTGAACCTACGCGATATTGATGCCAGAACGAAGCACTTGGAAAGCAGTGTAAGCCACGTTCAACATACACGCGTCACTTTATCTGTAGGCCCAGAGCTTTGACAAATGCTCACGAGCTTACAAGCGCAAACTCTATTGGCAAGACAAGAAATGGCTGCTCATTGTCGCCGGTGGTGTTATCATTGGAATCCTCGTGCTCATCCTTGTCATTCTTCTTGCCACTAACGCGTTCAGTTCGAAATAGAAAGTTGAGATTTCATCAACTTCTCGGGTCGCAAGCCATACAACTAACCAAAGACATGCTCTTTCACGAATTTTTCTGGAAATAAAACCTTTCCCAAGACGAAGAAGCACAAGACGAGCTTTTCATAAGAGTCATCCGAGACACGCGTCATCTGAAGGAACAGCGAGGGAGGAGGAAAAGCAACACGGCCGGCGTGCCGGCGGGGAAGTTGACTCACAGGCGCTGCCGGCGCCGTCGAAGCGCTCAAGGCAGGAGCGCGCCATTCATTGTTGCCTTCGCGAGGCCCTCTCACCTCTCACCCCCACCCTTCCTCCCTCTTCGATCACCTCTTCCAGCTTCTTTGTCGAAATGGCCAAGGTGGCACCCCAAAATGACAAGATCAAAGCGCTTCAAGGTCAAGCGGATGCCGTTCAAAGTGTGAGTTGCTTTTCGAGTAAAAGGTTTTAGACGATGAAACAAAACATGAACGCGATCATGGAACGCGAGCAGCGGCTTCAAAACGTCGACTCGAGATGCGCTGAATTGGAACAAGGAGTAAGTTTTGAAGCATAAACGAAGCCAAGTAATTCCAGGCGAACTCCTTCCAACGAACGACGAAAATTGTCCGCAAGAAGTTCTGGTGGAAGAACATCAAGTGGACCATTATTCTCTTCGCGGTCGGTATTTTGGTCTTCGTTATTATTCTTCTCATCGTTCTTCACGCTGTTGGTGTCATTTGATCGACGAGATCAAATACGAGGGACTTCGACAAAACTATGTGCGACTTTTTGTGAATTACGAACTTTGGTGTAAATATACGAGAATTTCATCACGGAAGCGATAAAAGTTGAAACGTAGTCACAATGTGTCACCATTTTGCGCTGAAACATGGAAAATCATCTGCACCCTCGCGTCGAGGTACGAAAAGGAGAGCGTTGGGCGAACGCGTTCTCTTTGGTGCGGGCCGGGAAGACCCTCTTTAGGAAATGCTGCGTCAGCGATTTTTCTTCCTCTTTCAGAAATCAGCTATTCAGTACCGTGATCCAGAAAAATTTTCTCAACTCTGTAAGCCTTAGTCTTCATGAGGGCAACAGGAAGTTTCCGAAGGCTTCAGAGTTCACTCCTTCTTACATCTTTAGCTTACGCAGCTTTCTTTTTTCGTGACGTTGCCTGTTGTTTCTTTTCATCCACACGCAACCTTGCGCATATCGCAGAATGTTTATTTGTTCAACTTTGTACGAGTCACGTCTTGAACAAATATTAGTGAGACCGTAGTGAACTGGCCGAGAGAAGGAAGGAAGCACCGGGTGAGGTTGCAAATAGTAAACAGGTCTAAGGGAAACACAAATAAACAAGACAAAAACTCTTAGTAGCACAATGAGGCACTCGGGAACTTGGCTTTGAAAGAGAGAATATGAAGGAAAAATAAATGCACTGAATTGGGACCTCAAAGACGCCTATAGGCCTTCGAAGAAGTCTTCGTCGGAGAAGCCACTGCAGTCAGTATGGCTGTTGCTGGTGCTGCTCGTGCTGCTGCTCGTGCATCGGCTCTCGGTGGCCCACTCGACGCCCGCTTCGTAGGTGATATCCCAGGTCGTCTTCTGGGTCATACATTGCATCCCGACTAGATCCGGGCTGTTGTTCATAACTGAAAACTGAAAGAGTAACTTCAGGATTGGGAAATGGTTGTTGTTGCGAAAGCGAGGTTGTGCAAGATCGTGCAATACAAGAGATAACAGTAACATATTTACGTGGATTCGATCCGGAATAGTTTCTTGAGCTCTGATGATAGTGCAGCAGTGGCAGAGGCGTGGAAGGTCCGCTGGAGTGCATCGACGACGATTGGGAAGAGGTCGGACGCTGATAGAATTGAGGTTGAGGATTGGTTGGCGCGAAGTTCGGGTTGCAGTTGGTGGCACGCCGGAGTTCCTAGAAATCGAGAATTCGTCAAGAACGTATTCACTAACAGTGCGGAGAAAGGTGATCTCTTGATTGCGCGCGACAATTTCCGCTTCGAGCATGGTCACCCGCTGGCGGAGTTGCTCGACCTCGGAGAGACGCTTGCGGCGCGCGCGCTCAGCTGCCTGTCGATTCTGCTCGCGGCGGATCTCGGCTCGCTTCTGCAAATATTTCATCAGTATTTTCTTCACTGTAAGCGGAATTCGGGAAGGAGTCGTTCATTGGTGACTCATTTAGTAGGTTGAGTCACAATCTCCAGCCTGCCTACTGTATCGATTCCAATCAGGCACGTTTTCTTTCCATCAACAAGTGGAAGCTTCAAAGGAAGTAAAACTAACCGCAACGTCGCTTGTTGGAATCTTCGGCGGACGACCGGGGCGACGCCGAACGGGCGGATCAACTGTGCCGCTGGAGCAAGGAGCGTCAGTCATTGACACATCATCGTAATCCATGATCAGTTTTGTTCACTGAAAGCAAGAAACGAATAATATCCTCAGTTGATCGGAAAAGTTATCTCGCAAAATATTTCCACGAATTGAACTTGTCTTTCGCGTAAGGATGCAAAACTCGTTTTCTGGTGCTCTTCACTTAGCATTGCGAAACGGAGAAAAATGAGTCGGGGGCAATCGAAGTACGAAAGTGATGTCGGCAGACCAGCAAGGTCATGAAATGGGGGAAGTAGTCGGTCTTCTTCCGTTGACTCCACTCTTCCCTGCACGACCAGGAAGTCAATGGGAGAACTGGGCGTCTCTTCGGAGTTTCTCTCCCGACTTCCACGAGACCGCTCCGACCTTAGATATATACGAAACGGTTTTTGAGGAGGCAAAGGGGGAGGGAGAAGAGGGGGAGTGCGCGTCTCGCGCGTGGAATGCTGACACATAGTTGACCGCATCGAAAATGCCGCGTCACGCAACGCGCGCGGCCTGAACTGTGTGCTCTTTCGTTTGGTTGTTGTTTTTCAACGCGTCGTGGGAACGCCCCGATCAGTTACGCGATTGAAACAAGGAAGTTCCTTGGCTCGGAGTCACGCAAAGATTCTTCAGCATTGGTCAAACAGCTATTTTAAGAGCTGGTGATGCGGCCTCGAAACGTGCTACTTGACAAAAGACAAGAATGTTATCCAACTAGCCCAGCTTAAGTCGCAATCGTTACGAGTTTGTTGAAAACTGTGGAAAGAACAAGGGAGAGGTCAGAACGTTACGCCACCATCTTGCCAATATATGTACATACTTGCGAGCAGTCAGCCACGCGTTGAGAGGATCGACACTTTCAAGACTTTGTACTCAATCTTTTTTCCCTTTACCCATATCGTTTCAAAGTACCAGTCTCTTCTACGCAAAGCGCCCATCGATTGGCGAGCTGTTATGTTTCAGCTACACTGATGCTGAGGTCTTCGAATGAGGCCATACGACAATGTGGCACAAGGAATTGGATCCAATGTTTGCGTGGGCGATTGCCGGCGTCAATAACCATGCGTCGGTCCATCGCGTTGCAAACAGTCTGACGTTTTTTTTTGCGCTCTCTCCACGGTGCTCTCTGTGGTGAAAAATCGTCGGTTGAGAGTTCCATTGTTGTGTTGTGGGAAGGTTTCCCGGTCGACCCGCGCCGAGCGTGCTCTTCAAACAAGAACTCTGCGACCTTTCGAGTCTAACGCCATGGCATGGGAGAGAGAGAGAGAGCGCGGAAGAAAGAAAGAAGGCGCAGGGGAAAATGAGAATGGCAACTGCATTTTCGTTCAGCGATTGTCTAGCGCAAGAATAATCTCGTCCCGCCTGTCCAATGGAGAGCGAAGAGACAATAGCCTAGAAGCCTCGTGAAAATGCTGAATCAGAAATGGCCCTCCGAATAAGCCGCCGACTATGCGTCACGCCCTGAACGACCTTTTTTGTATTTTCGCTTGGTTTGCAAGAATTATTGTTTCGCGAACGCCGGCCGTTATCAGGGAAAAAATCTGTGTTATCGTTATCAGAGAAAGGTCCCGCCCGAAAGAGTCATTCTGATAAGAGACTCCCTCTTTTTTCGACTTTCCCAATTGCTTGCTTCTCTGAGAATTATCCTTCTCCGATTTCCATTATACGGTCTTCAACTTCTGGCACTTGTCATGACTAACTTCAGCCTCATTCGTTAGAGTTTTGATCTGAGGCCCCGTCAGCGATCAGCCCTAAACTCAATCGTTCTCAATCCGCGAACCCCAAACCGAGCAACCTCGTTTTTCACTCAGCCCTGTTCACTGCGAAACCTATCCGCCATCTGTTAAATCGCGATTGAAGACAACGATGACAAAGTTTTAGTTCGGTTGTTCTCTAGTTGCACAATATTAATCCGTTGAGAAAATTTTGTCATATTATTCAGCACGAGTTTCTGAGGAATATTATCTCTGTCGATTTCGCCTTTCTTATTGTTAGCCGCATTGCACCAAATTGGACTTCAGCGCCTGAGAATCCAACACGGAAATCAATTCTAATGACTTAGATCATGAAAATACTCGAAAGACGCGCCACAATGTCACAAATGGCTGTATGCTAAACAGTAGAGAGGCAAACGGATAGAACATGAGAGCGACAAGTTTCGTAATGAGAAGCGTTCTCAGAGGTAATAAGAGGGGGTTGCAGAAGCAAACCACGAATAAACCTGTTCCTGGATGGCAGAAGACGGTGGGAAGAGCGAGGGAGGGTTGTCGTTGGTGTAAAAGTTGGCTCGTTGAAGCCCTTTTACAGAAAGCACGAAGGAATCGATTGAATTCTAGTGTCAAAGCGGAAAGTGCTCTGACATCCTCGATTTAAGCTTGAATGCAACAAGCGGGAGGCTCTCAAAATAATCTGTCTTGATTGGGCAAAAAAGCAGTAGTTTCAAGCAAGTGCGTTTTTTAAGATTCGGAAGAAAATTAAAGTTGCAAAAAAGTGTCGAATGAAATCTACGAAATTTTCGAATCCGAAAGGCATAAGATGAAGGTATTAGATGAAGGAATCGATTCGTACGTCATGGCTCGTCGCCCACAGAGGCGTCCTTGTGGCGCCACCGCGTCGGAATAAGACGAAAACCTTGCACCCAACGTTTGCAACAGCTCATCTTGAAATTTGGTCAAATTCGGCATGCTCTGCAGCAGCGGCTCTGCGTATGAGTATGTAGATTTGCCTAGACAAGAGAAAAGGGCACGTCGAAGTGTGAGGCAAGGGTCGGACAGACGGAGAGATATGCAAGAGAGAGAGGAAGAAGTCCCAACATAGACGGGACACAAACCGGCGAGAGAGAATCTCCGCTGATGATAAATCCCGCAGTCCGTCAAATTCGGAGAGTCTTCTCCGCCTGCGGCATATCGCACGACGCCGTCCAGACTGTCAATAATTGTGATTTCTTGGTTTTTGAGTGAGTATGCTGAATGTGATAGAACTTTTTCCTTCATTAAGTTTGAATTCTAGAACGTTTCCAGAGCGTTCATTGGCTCTCCGATTTGGCGAACGGGTAACGACTTCGAAGACTCGGAGTTATCTGCCGGGCGATGGAGGTGATAAGACGGAAGAAATCGATAAAGTGAAACCGCCGTGTGGTCTTTGCTGCGAATGGGTCAATCTCTGAGGTGGGCCCAAATTGTCGAAGAGGGGAGAGGAGCGAGAGGGACGAGAAACTAATAACCAGAGGTCCGGCGGGCCGAGAAACTGGAAATAAAACCTTTCTGCGGAGTGTGAAATGGAAGTTTCAGATCTGAGTGCTGCTCTGTGTGATCCGTTCCCTGGATGAAAAAGCATTCGTCCTAAGTTTGATCAGCTTCTTATTAGGCGCTGGAAGTTTAACGTATCCGAATCAAACCGCTTGTAATGAGCCAAGTCAGCAATTGTGAAATTCGGAAGCGCTCAATTGCCATCATTCATGACCCTCCCCTGTTCGGCGAGGAAGAGGCCATCGCAGTTGTTTTGTGGCTGTTTGACTCTGACGAAGACATAATTGTCGCTATGATTCACATGTGTCGCTGTGAGATATGGAGGTCGTCGTGAGTTAATCCCTCGCTCTCCACCTCGTGTTCACCTGCACGTCCTTGTTCAGAACGACTTTTTTCGTCATGACGTTTGGTTGTCTGTAAGTTTTTGTCTGTCTTGTTTCGAGTAACCGCCTGTTTCAGCTTGAGTCTGTTCATCTTTGCTCTTATCAATGAGAACCAAGCCCAGATGACACCGCCGCCACCAGTCCGCTGCAACGCTTTCCGAACTCTTTCCACGTCTCCCTACAACTTCCCTCCCTACGTTGGTTTCGCTCTTTGTGAAAACGTTCCTTCAGCAACAACCTTGTCCCACCCGGCTCTGCTACAAGAAAACGATCACAGTCATTCCGAAGAACCCCGGACCGCCGGTGGAAACGACGAACTTGGCCGGCTGCGACTTTACTGGGCAGTATTGTGGGGTGAGACTTGGAAAGTGATCGATAAGCGTTTTGCAGTTCATGGGCCAACAAGGCTCGCAGACCAGCGACCTGCCCGACCGCACGATCATCACCTCGCAGATGTGCTGCCGAACAGACCTTTGCAATCCTTGATTTGCATTTGTTTTCCGTGCATTTTGCTTCATCCAGAATACGTGAATATTTGTCTGCTCCGCTTTTCAACAGCAATTCTACTTCGCAATAAACAGCTTGTATCGACAACACGTCGTCATGCGTCGTCGGCAAACTGGAAAGGTGGTCCTCAGTGTCAACACTGACAATAGGAGTGGGTTCGGCAAAGAGCACTCGACTGTCGAGTAGGTTGATGACCTCTCCTCAAGAAGGGCTGAAAAGTGCCACCCGTCTCAACCCATCATGGCAGTTGCTCGAAAATGGAAACCTCGAGGCTCCTCTTCGCCACGCTCTTGTTGGTTTCGGCATTTTGGCTGACTTCCTCTGATCCCATTGTCTGTCGCCTTCGAACTTCCCTCTATACGGCCGTTGTAAACATGAGTTCGGCGCCTTATCTGGTGGGTTGTGGCCATCCATATCACTTATTGGTTCAAGGACTTGTCATGTCCCGGTCAATGTTACACCCAGCTCCACAATGTGCATTACTACAACAATTCAAAGTTGAATTCGATGAGCGTCGTGAACGGATGCGACCTGCTCAATGTCGTCTGTGATGTGGGTTCCAGTTGCAGTTAGTTCATCGGACTCACTTTTAGGTGAAGAAGACTAAGCGTTTCCAAATACTCTCGAAGAACTCCGTCTTCAGCTACACTCTCTCAACCTCGTGCTGCAACATGACGCTTTGCAATGCACAACCGATTTTCTAGACTGTTCCTTTTTGTTTCGCATTTGAGAATGTTCAAATACTGAAAGCGGAAAAGAAATGCTCTTCCGTTCCCAACATTTGACTGAAGAGTGGAAGGAAAGGTGCGTCGTCGAAAGTGTCCTCGGCGAGTACCCGAAAAGCAAACACGGCTGAATGCAAGTAAGAACGGAACAAGGAAGCGACAGTCCGACGTCTTTCCAAAGAACTTCCAAGGCGTTTTCTCTAGACACTTTTGCTCGTTGAAACGTAGTGCATATGACATTTTCTTCTACCGAGACAGTATCCTTACTCAAATTTCAAACTTTGTGCTCGCTACAGACTTTTTCGCCCATCGAAACTAGTCGTTTTCTCATGCACTCATGCTTTCTTCCACGATTATGAGTTGGTTTCTCATGAGATACTTGCTCTTTTGAACCACACGAAACGACTCTCGGCAAGAAGTCGGGTTACTGTGTGAAAACTGAGGTGCGGCGCAGAACTTTTAATGCTGCGGACTGGATTGAAAAGGACTGTCGACAGAACGTATCTACCGGGTGTCCCATCTGAAAATAACTTTTAAAAAAATTCATTTATCGCACGCCAAGAGGTCTTTTGGACTCGGGTTTGAAGCATTCTGCTCGTCTTGAATTACCATTTTTTATTGCATCTTGACCGGAAATTGTTCGACTTCAGCAAAATTTAGGTTGACGAAAACAGCCCTGAAGGCATTTGTTCAGCATTTTTCTTCTTTATTGCGTCAAATTTTTTTCAATGCGACTAACGCGAGCTCTTCTCCACCCAGTTGGTTCATAAGCTTCAGTTGCGCGAGAAAACAACTTTCTGAGTCACTGAGCTGCGCTTGTTGATCGAAAAGAAATTTCGATGCAATCCTTACACTATATAATCGGCTCTGTCCGTTTGTTTGTTCGTTTGTCCACGAGTTTTTCAGGTTTTCGGCGGTGGTTAGACCCAAGGACAGTGA
>JAQIXL010003153.1:0-11038 GCA_034700245.1 Poikilolaimus oxycercus | reverse complement strand
AGCGAAAACCAAGAACGGGAAATTGGTAGAATTTTCTCTGGCAGAAACTTCGTTTAGGTTCGCACTTGGTTGTTCGAGGAGACAAAGGAGTTGGCTCAGAACGTCTCCGCCATCGGCGCTCAAATCCTAGATCTTTACCAGACGACCTTTGATTACGAGTACATCCTAGACAAACTTGGTCGGTAGCAACATTATGGCTCAATTTTTTAAAGATATAATCTTGCTTCCCGATTTTCAAGCCGGAGCCATGGAAAACTGGGGAATGATGACGTTTCGAGACACGACTATTGACACTAAGGTGAGTGTTTTGAGACCTAAAAATTCAGCGAATTTCCTTACAATTATAATTTCCCGCGAATCAAATTGACTCTTGAATAATGTTATTTTTTCGCTAACAAACTTTACTATAGCTAGCCGTGGCCAAATACAATATTATTGGCCACGAAACGGTTCATCAGGTCAGACTGCAGCTTTTTAACGTTATTTTTCTTAATTCAGTGGTTCGGTAATTTGTTGACACTGAAGTCGTGGGGCGGTCTTTGGTTGAATGAGGCGATCACGAATCATTACGCTAACGACGCGGAGACATTTCTCGGCCGAGGCGATCTAAAAACGGTCAGCAAATTACCAAGATGCTGGTTAACTGAAAAAGCTTCAGATCGCCATTGGAGATTCGTTTATCAAAGATTTGGAGATCGGAATGACAAATGATCACCTCGCAAGCAACTACCCGCTCAATCATGCAATTCTTCGCCGCGAGCATATTCAGGAGTCATTTGACGCAATAACGTCTATTTTCTAAGGTCTAAGGTGCCCATTTTGTCATTTCTTCGTATTTTGAACTTTCCAATTTCAGGGTGCGTCTATCATCGGCATTTTATCTCATGTCGTTGGATACGATAATTTTATGAAAGGATTGAAAGTATTGTATTTACGTTCTTAAGCACAAACAGCTATCGTACTCTAGGCTTATATCCGGGCCAATCTGTATCGATCGGTGGTTGAAAAAGACTTTCTTGACGCCATTGAGCCGTTTGCTAAGCTTTCAACGCCCGAAGGTCGCAAAGTCGATTTTCGTCGTTTTGCGCAGTCGTTCTTAGATCAGGTTTTAGCTCAGTTAATTGTTTTATCGTTCAAAGAATAGATTGGCTATCCACTACTAAAGGTGATCAGAACGAACGATTCGTATGTGGAAATCTGGCAAGAAAAGTACCGCTGGGACAAGCTTACGGCAATAGAAAAACCCTATGATCAAGCCGAGTAAGCCTTGCTATTGAAGGATTCATGTTCAGATTTCAATGGGACGTGCCAATTTTCTACAAAATCAATAACACAGAGCAGCCGATGCAATGGCTTCTCAAGGGTAGGACGCCTTCCACTTTTTGATGAACATTTAAGGCGAAAAGCTGAAAATCAAAGCTGGACCGAACGATTTAGTTGTGCTGAACTGGGATGGTCGTGGATATTATCGCGTTGCTTATGACGGAAAGAGTGAAGCGTTGCTTGATCTTCTCTTTTTGGTTTCATCAGTAACTTTTTCTAAGATTTTTCAGAATATCAACAGCACGGAATACCGCATTTATCTGCGTGACGTGAACTGGTTGATCCAGGGAGGCTACGCTTCAGTCACTATGGGCGTGGAGAAGCTCATTCGCATCCAGAACAATCCATATCACGGAGAAGTAGCACTGAAAGCTTTAAAGGAGTTGGTCAAACAATTGGGAATCAACAGCAAAGCCGGACAAGCACTAATAGCGAAAATTGTGGGGCATTTACAGAAGAAACTCGAAACTTTACAGAAAAACTACACGCTCGATTTCACGCCACCAAAATGTAAGGGAGTCGATGCACAAACATGCACTGGGGAAGTGGCAAAATTTGAGGTTAAAAGTCATCTCTCCTGAACATGGCAAATTCAGACACAAGCACTTGCGTGCCTTGAAAATCCATCAAAGTCCTACAGTAAGACTAACTGTGACATAGTATTTGAAGTTGGTGAACACCTTTGCTTATAGATGTTTCTTAATTCTTAGAATCTATCAGTTGCCCTGTACTTTGGCGACTTAAAGACGTTTGACCTCGTTTATCAACTCCAACAGTGAGACGATTGTTTTCAGCTAAAGACGTACGATTTTTCCTTTCTATTGTAGGAGAGCAACCATTGAAGAGGCGAATAAGATTCAGGCGGCGCTCCCTTATCTTCGAGACGTAAACGCTCTCAATCGGTGCGTGAATTGATTTTGAGAATCTTTTTCCGCAGCCTCTTCTCATCGGCACTCAATGAAACGGATTACGTTGTTCGACAAACCAATGCTCCTTTAATTTTTCATCGTGTTGTGAGTGAATTGTTTACTTTAATTCAATGCCAGGCAACGACCGAGACAAACCGTCGTCAGGCTCAAAATTTTCTGATAAATCATTTGGAAAGGCAGGAGTGAGTTGAATACCACGAATTAGCAATGTCGTTTAGACCTGATAACATCGGCGCTATGTCAGAGTATCAGCAGATTATTCAAATCATCTTTCAAACCGCTTACTACGACAGCGACATGGAAAAGGTCTCACTCATTTTCAATCGTGAAGGAAATGTTTAAGCTGGAAGAACTGATCAAAAAAGTTCCGTCTCTGGAACGCGCACGTCTCATCCAACGAAAGCGTGAAGAGTGGCGACACGTCCACGATTTTCGCGCTAAAAACTCGGAGGAGATCGCAGCCTTCTTTGTCAAGCGTCCAATCATTCTCGGATAACAAGCATAAAGATTTGAAGGCATTGACTTCCATCCTCTATGCTCCTAGCAAGTCCATTCTCAAGAAAGAGCACAATTCATTAGTGTCTGCGTAGACAAACTTAGCACCTGAAATATATCTGTATTTCTAACAATAAGAAACCTACAGTACTTGCCTTCCGCTTGGCACGTCTCTCGCAAACTTCGCACACATAGAATTAAGAGATGATTCATGTTGTCTGAAGACTCAGGCAGCTTTTGCGTGGCAAAAATAACGCAGGCTTGCTGTCTGTGTGGTCTCTAACAATAGAGCGAATGACTAATTGTCAGCGGATCTATTCATGGTTCTCACTCCGAACACATTCCTCCTTTTTTTAGCTCGGAAGAAAGTAAAAGCGTTTTGTAGTGGAAACGCCGTCGCTGCAGCAGAAACACTGGGCTCTTTTTTGCTTGATCAACTGCCTGACATCTTATCCATATTTAACTATCCTATTTCCTCTTCTCTGTCTGAAGATTTGCGACGTGCTTAAAACTTGCCTGCATGTTCAACAGGTCCGGCGAAACGTGATAGAAATTCGTTTTTAAAACTAGTTTTCCTCAAATACCCGGAAGCCATTCCAAAAATTGGACAATACCCCAAACGCATGACAGTCCTACGCATTTGGAATCGTTATACACGTCTTGTTATTTTTGCAATTTTAAAAGAGGAAACCAAGAATCCTTTATAAGTGTAGGCTCTCTATTATGCGAAACACATTTTCAGCCGTCGCAAGCTGTATTCTTCATGAAGTCAGCCTAAACATGAGTCGTGTTGTCGTCTTTCTGGTGTTCCTCGCCATATTTTCCCAATCCTCACACGAGGCAGTGACCGGTCCGCTATGCAACAGCCCAGGCTGCAGATTGGAAAACACCAATCTCACCAGCGATGGTAACCTTTTGATACAAAATGAAATGCCTTTTTAGAGTGCGGCGGCATTTGCCTTCCATTGTGCAACAGTTACGGTAAGGATGCGTGCTGTAAAATTCGCGAATCTTCGCCGTGCCGACTCCAGCGTCAATCGGTCATTGATTGCTACTGCTGCTACAAATGACGCGCAAAGATTGTCACCTCGCCCTTTTTGTAAACATGCATGCGATCATATTCTTTCATGACAAAGCGATTTCATTGTGTGACTGTATGTTCAGAAGAGGCAATTGGGTTGAAAAGTGTAAGCGCAGCAGAGTTGGTATTCCATTACAAAATGTCACGACTTGAGGATTAGTTGGGAGCTCATCACGCGCCTAGATCACCAATAATACGATGCGTATTGATCAAATCCATTTCGATTTGATATGTTGAGATGTTATTACCAGGTTTAGTTACATCGATGAACTTGATGTACCTGATTGCGTCCTCGTAAAGAAAACGGACGGGAACCGAATCCGGTGCGTGTCGTGCAAACCATTTGTCGGTGTGCATGCCATAGTCGAGTTCAAGACCAGTTCCAGCAACTATGAAATTAATGAAATCCAGTTGGTTGCGCGACGATGGAACGGTGATTGTGAGGCGCTAATACTTGTGATTCTCACACGGGTTTTGGCTTGTCTCGAGTTCCAGCAGTCTGTGGAATAGAACATCGATTTCTGCATCAGACTTCAAAAGAAGATCTCCATTGAAAAATGGGACCACGGGCATATGGACAAACTTTGAAAACGCCTCGGCGTTGATTAATAATATGGCGCTGGCTCCAGCGTGATCGATGTGAATTGAACTACGAGTCTGTTCGACGACGTGAGTCATGGCCTCCTCAGTAATTTTGAGTTCTCCACCCGATTTGATTAGCTCGAAGATGAAGTTGTTCATTCGAGGAAGCAGGAGAAACCCTTGACTGATGCGTTTCGAGATCACTTCATCATAAGTCGCGTCAGGTATGATACCGGGGCAGACGGTGCACTGAAAAGTTTGATTAGCAGCATGCAGTTGAGTCAACGCAGAAACCAAATTGGGAAAGTCATTGACGGTGAGAAAATGTTGACAGCGTCGATGTGGAAGTGACGGGTGTAGACGCGAAGATAGTAGAAAATAACATCGAAAGCGGTTGCAGCTCGTTTAGGGATCTCGTGGTGGGCAAAGAAACTACGTTGGCGCTTTTGGGCAGATGCTAACGTAGTCGTTTGACAAATTGTTCGAGGCCATCTGGATGGCATAATCTCTAAGGTGATTTCCTTTGAGAAAGAATCCTGCGTGTTGATACGAATTTTTCGGCCGCTCCACTTGCTCGCCAGCACGATCGAGTTCTCCTTGCGCAATTTACGGAGGTTTCCATCAATCAGAGAACGAAAACAACGAGAGACAAGCTCAACACGACAAAGACTTTGAGCTTCGAGAAAGCCGAAAATTGAAATGAGAGCCTCAGCATGCAGCATAGCGAGCATCGCGAATGGTCAAGTCGTCAAGTAGACGCTTCGATGGTCTGTCTAACAATTAGCGCAAACATAGATCATGCGGTTCCCATAATTAGCACTCAACGCGCTTCACATAGTTTTCGAAGCGAATAGTTTTTTGCCGCTTGCAACGTTTTCGTTCGAAACTGGTTGGCGATATGACGATACGAAATTTTGATAGCCTTAGTAAGGTACCACTCTTGGCTGCTTCTGAAGTATTCTCTTTTTTTAGCGAGCTTGCCTTTTAATAGTTCCCAATGCAACACGTTAGCGCAACACTAGAGCTGAGACTACAACATTTTATGCATGTTTCACTTTTACGTGAGTAATATAGCAAGGTGGAATTCTTGCAACCGAGCCAGTTGACTACGCATGAGAGCGAAAAGCGCATTTCGAGGCGGAAGCAAACTTTATAATCCTTTTCATAAGCGAGACTCACTGTGCAATAACAGAATCGCACGATTATGCGGGGCGGGCCGGCACACCCCTCATCAGGTGCTCTTTGTTCAGCTGTCTAGCTTGCGTACTTTACTCGCCATTCAATAACAATTTGTGCCGCAGAAGTTTTGCCACTTCTACTATGGACGTCGACTTTTCCTACCAACTCCCGCTAGGAATTCTTCTAGGGACGGAGTGCTTAGCTGTCATCTCTGTTATTCTTTGCGCTATGACTTCTTACATAATAGTTTTTCACTCTCCTAAAGAAATGCGAACTCACTCGAGGCTTGTACTTTTTCACTTGGTAAGTGGAAGTTTAGATTTTCTTATTCAAGTTGTAGCTGGTCGGACTAGTCTTCGATGTTCAGGTCTTCCTCTCCATGCGACTGACGTTGTATACTCCAGTTTACGCCTTTGGGACTGCCGGACCATTGTGTACATTCTTTGGGGTTCCTGCCTCGATCCAGTTGGTGAGCTTACCACTTTTTGAATTTTTTCACGTTTTTAAGATTGTCTTGTTTATGTTCATTCTGATTGTCATCTACAATGTGCCGCTCCTTTTTGGTTATCGACTCCTGTCCGTTCTTCCGCCCTACTCGAGATGGAGATTTCGAAATGGCACTTTTATCCGATTTTCAATTTGTTTCGCTTTTCCATGGCTTGGAGGACTAACTAAGCTATTCGCCAATGTTCTTGAGACTCCTACAGGCGAATTAAATGAGGTTTTAAGAGCTCGAATCTGATTCCTTAAGACTTTCAAAATCCTTCCCAGCCGCTGTATATCGTTTCTTGCTGAGAAGGACGGCCAGCGGAATATCATCGTACTTGGACTCGTTGTCTATACAGCCGTTTGCTGGCTCGTAAGCGTTTCTTCCTCAGGGAACCTTCGAGCGGAAACCTTTTTAAGATCGCAATTATGTGCTTCGTTTTGTCAATCTTTTTCTTGCGCCGAAATCTTCGTATGAAGACAATGTCGGCACAAACCTATCGCAAACAAATTCACTTCATTCGGAATCTCATCATTTTGGTGAGCTTTGATGCCGTCGCTTCACCTTGCAGATCGCCCTGCCACTAGTTCTTCTACTTGCTCCATTTATTGTTTTTCTTGTATCAACAGTTTGGCAAATCAATCACACACAAGGTGAAAACACGATCTCGAAGAAAGAACAATACATTTCAGGATTAACAAATACTTTGATAACGCTGTTCAATTTGCACTCGCCATGTTCATGCCTAACGACACTTGCTGTGACGAAGCCGTATCGCAAGACGATTCGCGATTGGCTTCAAATTTTGAAGCGACGACTTTCCTTCACGACGATTCAAGCGGAAAGGCAATCAGAAGAAAGTCGTTTGAGTGGATTTGAAGTTTCAGCTATTTCACTGTCACAATTTTGTGTAAATAATTTGGTCAAAGCATCTGTTTATTTGTCGAGGAATTCCTAACAGAAAAAAAGAACGAAAATGGCAAACGGATAGCCAATCGTTCCCTTAATGGACGTCGTTATTCTATCGAATTCAACAAAATGGGGGAAAGTCGTAAAGGTGTCGCCACCGAAGGTCGGATCGAACAAGAGGTGAAGGGCATTCTTCAGCATTTCGTTCCCTTTTGACGCCCGCCCTTTCCACACAGCGCCCCCTTTACTTCTGTTTCTTATTCGCATTATTTTGTCGGAGTTAATTCTTCCGATTCTAGGAGCCGTAGACGTTCCGCCAGCGCCTCCATACACGAGGGCGCGATTGTAACTATGTAGATAGATATCTGCGTGCAAACATGTGTTGATAGTAAGTTGCTTCAAAAATTCTTCCCCCCCCCCCTCCCGTCGATTCGGTAACATTCCGACTTTAGGTTTTGTCTACGAGCCGTCAACCTGTAGAGGACAAACTGTATGACGCTCTAAAGCTGCGCCGGTTCCAGTGGAGCCTTATATTTTCTCAAGCATAGCGTTTCGATTTTATGTTCTGATTGAAATTCATCACAATATTTGCAGCGACAAATAATTAGTAACTGCATCTGTTGTCAGACAATTGTATGATGACGAAAAATAAAGACAATTTTATTCAAGCTTGACCTCGAGTGAAAAGGGAGGCGCCTTTTGAAGCAGAATCTTTCTGGTAGCACACCTCAATCCCTTGATAAAGATTATTGCCAATTGCGACTGTCTCTGAAGTCAGAGAAGGTTGCCTTCGCCAAGGCCACCAGCTCACGATGGAATTCCGCTACAGTACGATCTTGCTGGCTCACATCCTGAAGCTTCCACATGGAGTCCGACGACTTGATTCTGCGCCGTAGAGTGTCGCTAAATTTTTGAAGCAGATTATCATAAGAAGCAGATGGTTCTGCGGCTTGGAGCCCCAAGAATACTTCTCACGCCTCCGGCTCCGTCATAGCTGGGAGAACCTCCAGCGCGATCCTTCGCCCAAAATTCCTGCTTAGGTTGTGAAGAGAGAAAGCAAGAAGCAATCAAACCTTGAGAATGAACATCATTTGAGCATGGGGGAGACCGCATTTTTGGAATTCGATGACGCGCATCCAAACGGACACCTTCCCAGAGATGCTCCTCTTCAGAAGATTATCCAGGAGTGCGTTAAGTTTCAGAAGAAACACAGGAGAAGTCCCGTGTTGTTTGACCGACAGTAAATTATTTCCACTGCCGCGAGCAACTCTGAAAACAGTTGAAAGGTATTTCGCAACGCTACCTCAAATCGAGAAGCCGAACGAGGAGGACTGAAACTACCTTCTTTCTCGAAGAGAGGGTTCTCCTTGCGACACTCCGCGGCCATCTTCTTGTTTGATCGTTACTGAAACAAACCATTGCAGCTTGAGAATGCTGACAGTAAGATCTCTGGACTCACCTCCTCCCAATGTGGGCCCCTGATTTGCAAACAGATATTTTTAAGGGCGTCAACGAGAGATATAAACAGGTTCTTCGTAGCCTTTTTTAATCACATTTATGCTGATCACTATTTTACAATATTACTGCGCCATATACAAGCACCTAAAAATTGAAGATTGTACCCAATTTAAAACTTAGATCGCGTTCATTTTCAAAACAACGAACCGCGGCATGAAAGCACAAATAGGTTTGCGTGCAAAAATATCTAGAAACTTAAATATGACGACAGCTCTGCGCAATGAACGCGTGCGAGTAAAGAGGGCGATGGAGCGAGTTGGGTCGGGCACAGCGCGCAAACAACCTTAAATGAGGTCGATGAAGGAGATAACAGGCCGCCGGCGTGATCCACACGGCTAAACGGGCGAGAGCAAAACGCCTTCACAAGACAGTCTGGAAATACTCAGTTGAACTCGTCGTTCTTAAACTCACAATCAGCTAAACTTCTTTAATGGGTTCTGTGGTTGTTTACTTGTTGAGAGGAGCCGCGGTGTCGGACTTTTTGAGTACTGGCGTCGACTCACAGGTCTTTCTTCAAATTGGATTGAATAGCGAGTTCATCAAGAAAAAATGAGGCGAATTTATTCATGAAAATGAGAAGAACGCGGAACAGCTTCGCAACTTTTCTTGTAGTTATTAGGTTTACGTGAGCCTGGTGGCAAGGTGATATCCTTCGCAACAACGGCCATAATCGAAAAGGCACTTTGCATTGAGTGTATGGGAGCGCAAAAACTTCACATGAGGAAGCAGAAAATGGGGTTCTTGATGCTTAACTCTGCAAAGAGGCAACGAAACAGCACGCGTCCCATAAGAGAAGGCGTGATGGTGGCTATTAAATGAGACTTGTGCTTTGCCATCTGGCATTAGCTCGCTGCTTTTCATAAGATCCTCTCACGAGCTTTCAATCCCTTTGCTTTAGAGTTATGGACGTGGATTTTTCTTACGAATTGCCGCGAGGAGTACTTCTCTGTTCCGAGTGTTTGACTGCGGCCTCAATAATTCTCTTCTGCATCACAGCCTTGATAATACTGTTGCATTCCCCACATGAAATGAAAATTCACTCAAGACTCATCCTGTTATATTTGGTGAGGATTTTCAACGTGACAACAACCTTTTTAAGCTTGCCGGACAGATTTTCGATGTTCACGTTTTCCTACTCATGCGACTGACGCTGTACACTCCGTTAGATATGATTAGTGCCGCTGGCCCTTTGTGTACGATCGTTGGGGTTCCGGCCACAGTTCAGACGGTTAGACTTTTCGTCAACTTTAGTTTCTTGTCTTTTGTATTGTATTGTATTGTATTGTTTTAGTGTATTATGGTGTTTATCATTGAAGTTGTTCATTATACGATGCCACTTTTGTTCGGCTATCGCCTTCAGGCAAGGGGTGATACATAAAAAGAGACATTTTAGGCTGTCCTTCCAATGTTCTCAAAATGGAAGGTAAGTTCACGCAATTTTTGCATAATTGCAATCGTTTTTGCGATTCCTTCACTAGGTGCACCAACTTATCTATTTGCAAACATCCTCGAAGCCCCGGAAAATGTCGTTAATCAGGTTGTTGAACATTCGTTCTCATAAATACTTAAAGACTTTAAACGCGCTTCCTGCCCGTTGCACGCTAATTGTTGTCCAGAAAAATGAGCAAAGAGCCGTTGTCCTTATAGTTTTTGTGGCGACCTCAATCATTTGCAATCTGGTAAGTGCGAAATCTCACAATCTGACAAATAGACGAACAAAGATTGCAACAACTTGCTTCTTCGGTTCCATTTACGTTTTGAAGCACAGTTTTCGCGTAAAAACTGTGTCACCATTGGCATACAAAAAGCAGCTCAACTTCATGCGAAACCTTGCTATTCTGGTTTGTTGTACATAGCGCTTCCATAATTAATTCAAGAACTACAGATTGCATTGCCACTAGTGTTTCACCTTGTTCCATTCACTGTTTTTCTCGTTTCGTGGCTAGGTGAAATCGACCACACTCAAGGTTCGCGAACGCGATTTTTAGTGCACGTTTAGGCCTTACGAATATCGCCCTCGCTTTCGTCAATTTGCACACACCGTTGTCATGCGCAACGACTTTGGTCGTGACGACACCATATCGAGAGGCGATTCGCTCTTGGTTCAGCACGCTGTGGAGACGCTGTTGCTCTTCGACTGTGCATCTTTCGCAAGAGGAGCTGTCTGAATATTGAGATTCCCATGACATCGTGTTTTGTAGCTACTGCTATACGAACTAAACTATTGTCGTATCGATTTATCGACTGACAAAAACATGTCCATTCATTGTCGGAAAGTCTATTCATCGTCTCGACGGAAGTTGTTGCTGTTGAGGCTGAAGTCGTGCTTCGTTGCATTTCTTAACGCATTTCGGGATCAAACAAATGATGCAGAGAAATATGGATAAGGCGATGATCGCGCAAAACAGAAAGAGCACTGCCCAGCCATTGCTGAAACGTTGCAAATTCGCTGTTGCGCGAATGGAAGACTAACATGCTTGTTTGACGGCTCTCAGGAATCGGGCAACAATCAATGCCGCAGCATTCTTCCTCTTG
>JAQIXL010003152.1:0-11040 GCA_034700245.1 Poikilolaimus oxycercus | reverse complement strand
AAGAGTGTGCCGAATTGGGAACAACAGGAAAACGTCTGCAGTTGGGCCAAGAATATCGCGCCCTTTTGCAGAAACAAGCAGCTGCATGCGATGATGGAAATAGAAATCTTGCTTAACGATTTCTTACAGAGCGAAAGTCCGGACCAATAACAAACGAATTCTTCATTTCAATTGTGAAGCCTGTGAAACTAAACAAAACTTTATGTCTCAATAACGTGGTGGGGTGTCGTCTGGTGCGATGCTTCTTCGCGAGAAATACGCAGTTGAACGTTGATTGCTCCGTTGTCGATCGTTCCAGATCCGATCCGAGTTCTCGATCTCCGTGTTCCTACGTCTCAAGAAGACCCTCAAAAACTCTCTCCTATAGGGTGTCACGAAGTAAATGTTGAGCGCGGCGGCGAGTGTCGGAAAGATGTCTGCAAGTTGAGTTCGAGTGAATAATTCCCACCAATAATGAGGAAGACGGCGTGTTCAAGAGCTTGATGGTGATAGAAGTTCAGCTGTCCGATGAGATAGATCGTGGCACCTGGAGCACCACAGACCACGGGCGTTAGTGCTTGAAAGGTCAGAGCCTGAAGTTTCAAAGTTTACTCGAGAGTCTCTTCTCGTAGTAACAATGAGAGTCCGGGGATTAATTTGATCAAAACACGAAACTCACATTTAAAAGTTGCTTGTGTTTGGCTATTGTTGATGGGGAGAAGTTCACGAAGCCTAGAGACTTGAGCACTTTGTGTCTGTTATCTGTCGATGAAGGGAACTAAAGCAGACTCTTACCGAATGATAAGCAGAACAAAATAGATTGGAAACCAGGTGATGGTCACCCAGGTCAGTGCATAAAGGGCACCAACATTGAACGCGTTGGCTATTCCTCCATGAGTATATGCCTCAATTTCAAAAGGATAGCCATTTGTCCTGAGTGAAGTGACCACGCGGTCCGGAGAAGATTTGTTGAGCAAAAAAAGGATCTACGCGAGACCTTACTGACATAGATTAAAGTCTTACGAGTTGAACAAACGATGGAACGTAGGCGAATAAACAAAGAGCAATCAGCATCGATGCACGCGGTGGTGAATACCTCAGGACATGCAATCGGTAGACAAATGCCTGAAACATATGGTCCACCAATGCGTTCTCTTTCTTACCAAAAAGATAGATATGACAGTATGCGAGCAACAATGAAGAACGACCGAATGAGCAACGAAGCAGGCATCGTCTAGAAAAAGAAGGTCGAAAGTCTTGGAGCTATTGTATGAGGCAGTTGGCCTATAGCATGCGACTTTGTTACTAAATTCGAAACGATGAAAAATAAAGGCGTCGCGACACTTCAAAAACATTAGCAACTTCACCCTGTGCTTTTGAAGACAGGCGAAAACTTACTTGAAATCAATGTGCATGGTCCATAGAATACGAAGCCTAACGTAGATTTCGAAGATGTTATTCTGAAGCAGAAACGGTGAAAATGATTTCGCCAATGTATCGAACCAGACCTTGTTGAGGCAAAACCGCCCGCGACACTGATAACAAAATCCGTCAAACTCGTGTTGAAAAGAAGAATTGAGTAGCGCTGAAGAAATTGAAGTTCAACAGGAGAGACTTGCTTTGATGAAACAAGGAGTTTGTCTAAGAATGCAATAGATCAGAAACGCGTTTAAAGTGGCGCCAGTAAGAGCCTCGAGCGAGGAAATGACGACACAACCCCACTCGAAGGCTGAGTACGCCATTTCCTTTCCGCAGACTTGGCTTCCGTTGCTATAAAGAGGAGTTTTCAAAACAGACGAGATCATCGAAACAAGCAATACTTTCTAGTTCATGTAGGCCTACCCTTTAATGAAGAAAAGTTAAGCGAAAGTATTTGGAGAGCTGCGAAGTTTCCAGGTGCTTCTTGCCTGACAGCATCTGGCTTGACTACATACGACAGCTGCGCCAAAGCGGAGGTTTTCAAGTTGTGGGAGTGAATTATTAGGCCAAAATACAATCCAAGAAGTATGTCTACGCTGCTGAAGCGGATCGCTCAAAGCTTTATTAGAAGTCTCAGAATCCTATCCAAACATCTCCAGGAACAATACTTCTTCGTGAGTAATAGGAAGTAGCTCGAGTGATGCTCTGTCGGCGATCGTTCCAGATACGATCCGAAGTGTTCGATTCTTCTTTTCGTCGTCTCATGAAGACGCGTTGAAACTCCCGACGATACGGAGTCACAAAGTAGATGTTAAGGGCCGCAGCAATGGTGGGCAGAATGTCTGAAGAGCTCTAAACTGGACAATTCTGTGAATTGAGAACCAATTATGAGAAAGGTTGCATGCTCGAACAGCTCGTTGTGATAGATGTGGAACTGCCCGAGAAGGTAGAGAGTAGCACCAGGGCCGCCGCAGACTAAAGGGATCATCGCTTGAAACGTTAGAGCCTGAAAACTCAACGGCCAATTATTGCGTTGAACGGATGACAAAAACAAATCTACTGTGAAACTCACCCTCAAAAGCTGTCGATGCTTGCGGACGGTTGCCTCTGTGAGCGTCACACTTTCAAGAGCGGCAAGAACCTTGTGCCTTTTACGCGACGCTTATCAGAACTCAAATGCATACCGAATGATGAGAAGCGCGATGTAGACCGGAAACCAGGAGATGGTCACCCAGGTCAGTGCATACAGTACGCCGAGGTTGAAGGCGTCCGCAATTCCTTGAACAGTTGAGCCACTGACAAGTGACCAACCTCCATGGACGTATGAGCTTACGTCGCTGGGATACTCGTTTGCCTTCAAGGCAGCAGCAACTTCAGAGGAGGAAGATTTGTTGAGAAGGAGAAGAACCTGCAACAATAATCATTCACGGTAGAAATGCCTACCAGTTCAACAAACGACGGAACGTATGCAAACAAGCAGAGAAGAACCAAGGAAGTGACAGTTGGAGAAGGGTGCCGGAGGATATGGAGACGATAAGCGAAGGCCTTGATCGGATTGCTTATCATGCGCTTGACCAACCAAGAAAATGGAGATGATTGTGTGTGAGCAGCAGTGTAGAACAACGCTGTGCGAGACAAAGCAGACGTCGCCTAAAAATGCGTGTGGTTGCTGCGGCTAAAACTTTTGGTAAGGTAGGTAAAATCATTTGCAACCTCGCGAAATTAATTTTGCAAGCACTCTAGGTTTATTTATTCTGCTTGAAACCTATTTAGAAGATTGAATAAGCAAGATGGTTACTCGAAAGTAGCACGCATGGTCCGTAGAACACGAAGCCGAGGGTAGACTTGGATGATGTTATCCTGCAAGATGTCGTTCCCATTGCTTGTTGAGAAATGCGAAAGGAAAATTTTACGGTCTGAAACATACCTCGTAGTCGCGAATCCACTAGCAAAACTGATCACAAAATCTGTTAGCGTGGTATTGAACAGCAAGATTGAATACAACTGAAACACACACTTTTCAAAGACCAAGTTTACTTTCAATATTGGCGGTGTCTTCGTGAAGATGCAGTACATGAGAAGCGCGTTCAAAACCATTCCCGTTATAGATTCCAGCGAGGAAATAGCTAGGCAGACCCATTCGAGAGTCGAATACGCCACCATTTCCCCTATGAGAGTAGATTGAAAAGCTCAAAACGTTACTTCCGACTCGAGCAACTGATGAGCGGGATAGAGAAAAGTTTTTCTCAAGTCAGAGTCTGGGCTAGATAGCTTTGCTGAAGTGTAATTGACTCGAACGGAGGGAAACACGGCTCGCCCGACTTTTGCATCAGTTCTCAAGAGCAGAAATAATGCATTAATCTCGCGAAAGCTGCCGCCGTTATTGCGGGGGCTTGCAAAAAAATGTTATTAGGCCATGCTGCAACTCGAGCCTTCGCAGCTGTTGTAGAAAATGACGGCGCTTTTCAGTCGCGAAAGTCAGCTTGAAACTTAACTGAAGCTGGAGAGGAAGGGTGATCAGAGAACACACATTTCATGAGATTTCACCGAATCAAATTCCCTACAAACTGCAGCCTCTCTCCAGAACAATCGAATTGAGAAAGGCTATTTTGATCTCAATTTACTAGCGCCACGTGAGAATAGCTGAATTCTGTGTAGCCAGACTACGACGTGCCACGCGCTTCACACGCGAAACTTGACTCTTACTGAACGAGGACGAACGACTACTGAGAAATCCGTTCTGACTTGCACTCTTGCTGCAACTCCTGGAATGGCCTTCAAAGCTTTAATCGAGGCTGTGTATTCATTCCGTAGCTTGTCGTTCTAGTGTCAATTTTCTTCCAGTCGCAATGAAGAAGGCGAACAAGTGGACGTCGATAAGGTCGAATGAGGGCGACGGTGAGGATGCCGGTGCCCAAAGAGTGCAGAGACCATAAAACAGCACTGCAAGCCATTGCAACTGAAAGATTCGGCACAAGGTTTCTTCGAACCATCAGTTGGCACGCCAAGTCTATCCGACAACACAATTCCAGCCAATGGCAAAGCCAGAAAGCTCATCGTTATCGTGGTTTGAAGCATGAGAATCAAGATGAGTGTTCGATGCTTTGTTAGAGTGACTTTGGACATGTGAGAACGACTTCGCCTAAGTATTACTAGACGTTTGTAAAAGTGGCTAGAATTGTTTCAGTCGAACCTAAAGTGCCGGCTTGCAGACCGACGATACCCAAGGCCCCAATGCCAATGTAACCAGTAGCTAAGATGCGGACATGACATTTTGCTTCTAATTCTTCGCTAATCATGTAGAAGCCAGGTTCTCCGACCATCCAAACAACCGATGGATCCACCTGGAACTCTCTGCCTGTTCTAGATGCACGGCGAACGCTTGAACAGAGGCACAGCGCAACGTTGATCAGTTGCAGTCACTCATGGCACAAATGGCACGCGTGAGAAAGCGCTTGGAATGTCAGACGCGAGTAGTCTATCCAGGATGTTACAAATGCCTACCTCAAGAAAGAAAGTCTGAGCTTCGCTTGGATGCAACGAGCATTGCGCAAGAGCAAACGACGCGTGAGTTGTAATAGCGAAGACTCCGACAGGTACAAAATAACCGAGTCTTCGAACAAAATAACGCCGCTTTGGTGTTGTCAGCGTGTAAAATCGGTAGACATATCCAAGCAGATGAGAAGAAAAGCAAAGCCCAAGCTCAAAGAGCACCAAACTCTGAAAACATTGTCGTGAAGCGAAACACTAACATTATTGAAAGTGCTACTATTGACCAGTTTTGAAAGGATACCCGAAGATGAGAAAGCAAAATACTTTGTCGACAACACTCTTGGTGGCACCAATACACTTTCGGTGAAGTCGACTAGCCAAGTGGTGATCTAGAAGAAATAGTTTCGTCAAAAAACTCACAGTAAGTGCAATGAGAAACCGTTTGTAGACGCTCATCTCTCTCGGTGAATGCCGTAGAATAACGTACAAAACGAAGAAATTAACAAAAACACTGACGATAGTGAAGATTGTCGTTAGAAAGTCTGTGACTTGAAGCAGCTCGACCATCTCTTGGTCGATCACTACTTGATGTTGTCACGGAAGCCGGAATGAGTCTTCGTGGGAAAAGGGGCTGGGTGGCAATCTTTCTCACCCACGCGATTCTCGTGCTCTGCACGAAGCCAACATCCTGGAATGCCCTCAAAGGGTTCGAGCGTAGAATGTTGTCGATTAATGAGCACTAAAAACTTGAAATCGACTTAGGGCACAACCACAAGCACACCGGTCTGACCTGCTTTGACTGAGAGAGAAGAAGAAGAGCCGGTGGCGGAGACACACCAAGTTTTTTTAAGCGGGTCTTCATTGATTGAGTGAAGATTGTGCGCACGACCACAACCTTCTTCGCCTTCCAAACAGTGTCTCTCCAAGGGCGTCGGCTGCGTTAATGAAAGAAGTCTTAGTCTCCGTCGTCTTAGCGATTTTTATTTCTTTCTGTAGTGTCGAGAGTGGTATGGGATTCATGTTCTTTTTGAGTTTTCTAAATTTATTTAGAAATTGTCGCTGAGGAAAAGCTGTACGATGTCTTGTTCAAAGACTACAACACCAAGTTGCGACCTGTGAAAAAGTACAAGGACGCGTTTAATGTGACGATAAGCATGACATTGGTCAGCATTGTCGAAGTGGTGAGTATTGTTTGTGACGTTCTCAAGAAAGCGTTTTAGAATGAAGCAAAGGAAAAGATCAAACTTCATCTATGGATCAACCAAAATTGGCCAGATGTGCGACTACGCTGGAAGCCGGCTGAATATGATGGAATTTCCGTAATGAATATTCCCGTTGAGGAAATCTGGCAGCCGGACACTTCGTTCATCAATGCGTTGGTCTCTTTTCGACTTCATCGGCTTGTAGGATGAAGGACGAGACAGTTCTCACAGGAATGGCAAAAGTGGCCAGCGACGGTATAGCCGAAATCGATCTCAACAAGGCTTTTCACTTTTTCAAAAAGAAAACGATCATTTTCAGATTGTGAGCGTCAAATGCTCATTTAGCGTCAGTGATTTTCCATTTGATGAACAAACCTGTGTGATGTCTTTCGGCTCGTGGAGCATCGACGGTCGCCTGATGCATTTGGTCGGGACCGTCGTCGACCAAGACCAAGATTTCCAGGTTTGCTTTGCTTTCTCTCAAATCCGAGCTATTTGTAAGGAAAACGCGGAATGGAAATTCTGTTCACTCACTCCAGAGCGTGTGATTAAGAAATACGACTCGCACAACGAAGACGGTTTTGTCCTCAATGAAGTGCTATACTACACACTGGTAAGCCCTTTCTTGAATAAGCCCTTTCAGAAAATTCGCCGTCGCAGCGATTACTACGTGAAAGTGATGATCATTCCAACATGGGTGATCGGCTTTTGCTCTATCATCGGAATGTTCTCGCCGCACGCAGTCGACGGCGTTCGCGGAGAAAAGGTTGCATGAGCCCTTGGAAGGAGTTTTCAGGTTTCCATCGGACTCGCGACGCTGCTAACAATGGCTGTCGTGCTAACAGTTGTTGCTGATGCGATGCCGAAGAGTTCAACGGGGTTTCCTCTCTTGGGTTACTTGTTCAAGAGCCTTCACACGTTTCAGGGCGCTTTGTAACATTCGAAATGAATTTGACTGTGGCAACCATAGTTGCGGCTGCACTCATCATGTTTCTCCATGAGAGAGCATTGTATCTCGGTCGCGAGCCCCCTAAATGGCTCCTAACATTGACTCGAGTTCCACCAAAGGAAACGACAAACTTCCAAGAGCATGAATTCAAAGAACGAATGGAGAAGTGGTCAGAGTTGAAGGATTTAGTCAAGCCTCTACTCGATATCAGAGCAAAGATTAGCCAGCAAATCGAGGTTTCGTGAAGTTATCGGCAATGTTGAAAGGTTTCAGGACGAAGAGCGAGTCGTTCGCTGGCAGCGCATCTTTTCGGTTATCGATATCATCTTCATGATCTTTTGCCATGGTGCCAATGTTGCTGCTACCCTTATTATGTTCTACGAGCCAATTTTCCTTCAAGCCGATCGTTGTTGTTCTTCGGACTGAAGTTTCTGCATTGCACACAAACGTTTGGTGGAAAAAAAATAAAGATTTTGGTTACAATTCTTGAAAACGAAACGTTCATTAGAAAAGGAAGGAATGTCTCGTTTCGCAATAAATGCGCTCAAATTAGAGTCCTTTGAGAGCGGGTTTTCTAAGCGCATCATTTTACGCCATCGAACAAAGTACACTTTGCCGTGAGCGGTCTTCTACAAAGTCTAGCTGACCTACCGCAGAACATCTTTTTGAACTTGCTTCAAGAAAGTTCAACGTCTGGCTAGTATGACAAACTTGAGTTCTGAAGGTAAGCTCTAGAGAGCTTTGTGAAAGATTTTAGATTATGGTGTTGGCGTTGTTGAAACGGTGGATCCTCTCGCATTTGAGACGGAATATGAACATCGTTATTTCAACGTTGTGGAAGCCATTATGGAGATTGTGGTAACGGATGCTTTTCTGTCCTTTCCAAGGAAGAGATTCACTTCAGACAGCTTTCCTAGGTTTTGCTGCAAATGCTCTGGTGCTCTTGATGACATACCGAGTGAAGGGCCTTCAGACTCCCTTCGGTCTGATTGTCGCGTCTCATTGCATAGCAAATGTCATCATTTTATCCATTACGGGAACTTGGGCTCCGTTCACGACGCTAAGGTTCGAACAAGTCGCCTTTCAACGTTTCTTCAAAAACAAAAATTCAGCAACTTCGACAGCACAGTTGGTTTTGGAAAATTTATCGGTCACATTACATTCATTTGTTGGTATGCAGCAATTTACTCAACACTCTGGCAGGTAGATAAAGGCGAATAAAAATTGTACAAAAATATTTTAGGCCATAAACCGCTTTGTTGCTGTTCTTTTGCCGATCAAATATCCGCGCCTATTTTCTCCTAAAAACACCCTGAAATGGATTGCCACATTATGGATAATTTCTATCATCACCGTGGCTCCCTTATTCGACTATGGTCAGAGTCTCACAACAACCTTCCAATCGCTCAGAAAATTGCTATGTTGTCTACGTTCAAAATATTGCCCTTTGGGATTTTGGTGCTCGACCCGGTTGTGGTGATTTCTTGTCGAGCGCGATGGACTTTATTTATTCGTACGTGATCTTGGCGGCCGCGTGCTGCCTGGATGTAGTCACGCTGTTGAGTCTTCTCTCAAGAATCTGGGTGAGTCTTCTTCCCGTCAGACTTCCTCATTTAACCTCCATTCAGACCTTTCAACAGCGTCGAACTCATGCAAAAGACATCAAATTCTTTGCACAGGTGAGCGGAAAATCGAAAAAAAATGTGTTCCAGTCTTGCACAACCGGAGCATTGTACGTTTTCACACAGACAAGTTTTCATGTTTCACCAGCATTTGCGTCGAATTATTTCCATGTTTTTCTTGGTGTGAGTTGGGCGTGGCAGATGAGCCACACACTGGATGGGTAGTTTTTTAGTTTTGTTTTAATGTGAAAAAGATTCTTTTCAGCTTCATCATAATAGCTTTCAACAGTGAAATCGTCAGTAGATTAATTCCTCCATGTAAGAAGCAGCTGACGAAAAGCAATCCAGAAGTGACCGTGAGCACCGCTCTTCGACCTGGTGTTACTCCGTCATCAATTGTTAGGATTAGTTGACTTTCTCTCCATTTTCGAGTGAGATAAAAGTGTTTATCGACACTCTCATGAAAGTCTCACAGGACGAAAAAAGTCAGCTTCTCTTTCGCCCACGGTCTTGTTTTCACAGCAATAACAGTGTGGAACGAAGTAAAGATCGCACCAAGGACGAGGGAACTCGGGGTTGGGGCAGTCTTTGCACTCAGTTCGGCATTCATCTAAATTACTCTTACCGTAATCGAGTCAAAACAACGACAAACCCATCGTTGCCCGATCGCCCATCTTGTACTTCCACTCGCAAGCGCCTTCGCCGATTGATGGCAGCAAAACAATAATAGCGAGAAGATGGAGCAAGAGCCACGTCGGCATGTCTACGGAGTATCGGTTGATAGTCTCTAGTTTTGTCGATTGTGTGCTTGAAATTTTAAGCCGGCATTCGAAGACCCAGCAGACTGGGAATCAAAAATGGTTCTTAGGAGCGCAGAAGAATGACGAGAATACTTCTCATTTCAAGGTGCCATTATCAGCTGCTGCAACTGCTAATATCAGCAAATGTTTCGCGCTTCAAGTGCGAACTGTAAAATTCATCTTGTGCATCCAAATCTTTGTGCCATTTCATGTCTGTGATGAGCTTCGGGCTCCTTTCTTTTACGGATGAACTTCTTGTCAATATTTTTGCCTTTCTCCCCAGAGTCTCGCTCCCAAAGTTGCATTGCCTTAATTGTCGAATTGACGAACTTGTCACGAATTCTGTGAAGAAACTTCGAACAATGAACTTTATGGAAATTCATTTTGTCTCGTCGTTGAAGGATTGCCGCTACGTTTGCTTCACACACAAGGATTATGCGGACGATGGTGATTTACTCCAGAATCCTGATTTGAAGTTTCTCAAGAATAACTTTGTTCCTCAGCATGTGATCAAGATTGAGGAAACGCTCTTCGAATGTCGCCATTGAAAGAAGTACAACGGAGTGCACGCCGCGGTTTACTGTCTTCAAACCTGGAATTCGATAAACTTCAAGGCTCTTCAACTTCTTATAGCGAGAGTTCTGCTTCACTGTTGTCCCAAGCACATCCAGGTCAACGGCTACGTTCAAGATCTTATCGACGTCGTGGTCTGGTCGTGGTGCTACCAATTGTGAAAGGCAGCGGAGTAATGTTGAAATTTCAAGAAGTTCCGGAGCCATCAAAATTTCGAACCGCGAGAAGTGAGTTTGACGCAGAGAAATTTTTGTACGAAATCAAAAATGCCAACTTCATAGGCCTCTCGTTGGATTTTCGTCAAACGATTTCTTTACCCGATAACTTTTTCCACCAGGCCGTGCTGAAAAATCTACAAAGCGTTCGCCTTGAAAACGACACAGGAGACTTTTCTGTGAAATCCCTGGACGACGCAGCGTTGATTGAGTCAAAGTGGGAAAACGTTAACCTTTCCAGTTCCGCCGCCACTGAAATAACGCCGAAAGGAGTCTCAGAAGTGATTCGACAATGGGCTCGAAGTGAGCGAAGGATCGGTCGGATCTATTTGCGACTATCCATGGATCAAGCATTTCAACTAGATGATGTCTTGGAGGGCCTGCAGAACTTACCCGTGAAACTATGTGAAGAAGATCGGACCTCTTATTTTGACGTGGAGGCAGTGAATCTACTTCGCAAAGACGGTAAATCTCTCAGAATTTGGTGTGATCAAAGCAATCATGTTTATTTATTTGATGTTACCAAAATGCCACCTTCAAATGTCCGTTGCTTTAACTTGTGATTTTTTTCCACACTGTTCTCGTGGGTCTGTTGGAATTGATCATAATGAGAAGGCTTTATTCGTTGTCGCTGTAGTCGCTGGCTCGATTGTCGGGGAGGGCAGCGCTGGTGTTGAAACCGAGGAGGGCCGAGGCGACGGCGCGCTCCACCGCGATGGCCAACGGACGCTCAGCTGGGATCGTCCGACGCGACCTCTCCAGCATGGTGCGCATGCCTTTTGGCCAGGC
>JAQIXL010003151.1:0-11042 GCA_034700245.1 Poikilolaimus oxycercus | reverse complement strand
CGAGACTCACGAGATGGTCACAAACAAAGATCTCACCGAAGACGCAGAGGGAGGTCGACATGTCACTTGAGGTTCAACCAGTGCCTTCGGAGATCGAAGAAGAGGAGGCTGATGAAGAGGACGAAGAGGAAACCGTTGTAGTCCAGCCGACAGTTCAAAGGGTAGACAAATTCTTCTCTGGGCCCAATGTGATTGATCCATTTTAGAAGAAAAAGTCTTCAAAGACCGTACAATGCTTTATCAAACCCGAATCTGAACCTGCGGCCAACAACGTTCTATTCGGTGAGCCTTCGATTTGCTGCTGAATTGCATCTTAAAGATGACGTAACGCATCTGAAGCTTCTTCCCGGACAGACAATCCCGGTTCGAAACTACAACGGCAACAACTACTTGGGCACGAACTATCTCAGCCCGCGATATGTTCGAGAGAACTCCCTGAGAGAGAACTTTGTGGAAACGTCCCAGTCCTCCAGAAGTTACGTTTTAAGTCCCCCTTCGCCTTCCCTTGTGTACCTTCGCGAAGAAGCTCCTCAGACGACTCCTCCACCCCAGCCCCAGATCGTCTACCTAGCACAGCCTTCTGCAGCGCCATATCAGCCTCAGCCTCCTCCGCCGCCTCAGGCGCCCCTCCCACCACCCCCAAGCTATGCTCGCGCAGCTCCCACGTACTCAGCCTCACAATCGCTTCTGAAGCCTGAAAATGGAATCGTTGCCAACCCTCAAACTTATACTGCCCCTCCGCATCAATTTGGCTTCCAACCGTCGTCGCAGCCAAACAGTCAGTCCTATAGTACCAATTTTGGGTACAGATACAAACACTGAAAAGAAGCTGTGCATTAGACATTGAAAGACGTATTGTTACTTATCAAAGAAATCTTAGGGAGACTTGAAGCAAGGAAGTCAGATTCTGTCTATTGTTGTAATAAAGAGTTCTTACTAACGGCAAATCTATGTTGTACGAATCACTAGCAACAACCTAAACTGGAGCAAACACGTGTTCTTTGTTCTCTGTCGTGTGTGCGTAAGCGTTAGCTCTCCGTTAACATGAAGATCCGCGTCAGAAAGATTCAAGCGTGAGATGAGGGGAAGCACTAGAGTGGAAGAGAATGGAGATTCTTCTCGACACGTAGTGCGCGCGACGTGCGCGTTTTCAAACTGATTAAGGAAAGGGCGCCTAACCGGCTGCTTCTTTTGCTTGTCCGTCTAGCCCGGGGCAGGGGGAGCCCTCGTCTTCAGGAGAGGGTGAGAAACACACTCGGGTCACCCTCGGATGAAACCAGAAAGCTGGCCGGCTGTGTCGCCGGGGGGTCACATTGACCGCCTCCCATTCTTCTCACTTCTACGTCTTTTCTAATCAGACATTATTGAGCCAAGCTTTCTGTTGTTAAAGCTTCTCTGGAGGCTGGATGGTAAAGACTTTCTCGTACTCTTTATTGCTGATGTTTCGCCCGTTTTTTCTGCTTCTTCGCCTTCTGTTATCGGCAAACTCTAACAAAAGCACAATTCAGATGTCGAGCCAGCGATTTTTGCTTTGGTTCCTTCTCGTCCTCTTTCTGACGCACTTCAGTGAGGGTCTCCCCCTCTCACTCTCCATTTCACACTCCAAATTGATGTCGAAGTACATGAAGGCGACGCCGAGGAAGATTTCTCCAAAGACCCATCGGAGCGTCGTCGTTTCACAAGAGCTTCAAGAAGATTCTCCTGAGATCGAGGATGATGAGGAGGACGAAGACGAAGAAGAGGAAGCCGTAGTTGTTCAGCCCGTCATTCAGAAGGTTTGAAGCTTTTCTTTTAATCAACAAGATTGTTGAAGAGGAAGAAGAAGATCGTGCAGTGCCTTATCAAGCCCGAATCCGAGGCGTCGGGCAACAACGTTCTGTTTGGTGAGACCCATCTCAGCGCTGTAGCATTCTTCAGACGATGTAACGCAGAGTCTGAAGTTCCTACCTGGTCGAACCTTTGAAGTTCGGAATTATGACGGCAACAACTACTTGGGAGAGAACTATCTGGGCGGTCGATATATCGGATCACACATTCATGAACCGATGGACCCCTCACAGCCCGTCGCCGGCAGAAGTTTTGTTCTACAACCGCCGTCACAGTCCCTGGTGATGCTTCGTGAAGAAGCTCCCCGACCAGCTCCGCAAGTCGTCCAACCAGCCCAACTCGTCTACCTCGCTCAGCCTAACGCACCTCCCATTCAAGCTCTAGCTCCACCAGCACAGCCGCCTAGCTATGTGGCGCAAGCTGCTGCTCCAACGTATTCGGCCGCACAGTCGCCTCCTCAGCCCGAACAAGCAAATCCTCCAGCCTACTCTGCAGCTCAATATGGGCAGCAACCTGCGCAGCCGAACACTCAACACTATGGAGCTGGCGCGTACGGGTACAAACACTAGAAGCCGAAAATAACGTTAGCTTTGCATTTTGCAGAGGAGCTGAGGATTGCCTTGAAAATCACGCGGTAAAGCTGAACTGAGGAAGTCAAACTCTGACCATACTTGTTTTCTTTTCAATAGAGGTCGTTTTAATTGTTGTGATAAACGTTTTGCAAAATCTCTACGGGACTGAGGTGAATTCTCTCAACGTCCACAAACGTGGCCGGACACAGAGCCCTTCATGGTCTTCTCCACTTTTGTCTCGTTGCAAAACCACAACCAGCAGAACAGAAAGGACAAGCCAAAGTTTCTGGTGATCCAATCTTTCGTAATGTTCTCCAGTCCGTGTAATTTGCCTGTTGGCCTGAAAGCTGATCCAAAAGCGAGTTTCTTCTCCCTTTCAAAAACAGCAAGCAATTCTTAAGGAAATTTTTGATTTTGTCATTTTACTTCTGAAAACATGCACATGTTCACAATTGATGACGCCATTTGTCTACTCCTACGCAGTTGACAAACGCCAAGAAGAAAGAAGTGGCACTGCCGCCTCTTTGCTCGCCTTTGTTTACCCAGCCCGACTCAGCTTTTCTGATTTTCCTCCGGCGCGTGAGTGCGTCTCCACAACTTGTCCCTCTTTCATCTTCAGTTGTTGGTCGCTCCAGCTCGGTGCTCGGAAGCAGCTTTCTTCATTTTTACCTTTTGTTGGTGGAATTTTATTTTCGATGAGCTCTTCTGACGGCAGCATGGACGTGGTGCTCCACAAGAAACACAGGAGTCAAGTTTCTCTGGGCCAGCTCTACAACTCTCGTTCGGACAAGCTCTGCAGTTCGTATATTTTTCCCAAGTGAGCGTCGTTTCAAGCAAGGCATTTCTTTCAGAATTATTCCACCAGAAGCATACGGCAAGAATCTTCGATCTAACAACGAAGCCGGTGGTGCCGTTCAAGAGCTCAAGGAGGAAGAGTTCAGCTGTGCAAAGTTAAGCGGCAACCAAAGTCTCTCGCTTCTGCTCCTCGAAGCGGTGACCGATGGCAGACATCAGAAGACAAAGAAGACAACTGGCCGCGAGCGTTATTTTGAGTACAAGCTTGTGAAGAACACGTTCAGCGAGCTGGTTCGTTGTCAGGATATGCGAGCTCACCTGAACGACGAGATGGTGATGCGGGCAATCCAGGAGCAAGACGCGACACACGTTGTCGTTTCCATCGACTACGCCTTTGAGACTCGGATTCTGATCACCGTCGAGGTAGAGGAAGATCTCCACTTCATCATCAACGGGAAATTCGCTTTCCCTGTTGACTACGCGATGGCTCTCCTTGAGATCTGCGGCTTCAAAGTTGAGGGCTCAGTTGGAGCCTACCTTGCCAATACCTTGAGCACGTTGGACAGCAAGTTCTTCAGCAAACTTCGATGCGCGGTCAAGAGCGACTATGACAGGATTGGCACTCTGTCAATGGAGAGAATCGACAAAGAGAAACTAGAAGAGATCTCAGCAATTTTACAAGAAGAGAGCACGAAGGAAGAGCTTGGCGTGCCGAAGACAATCCATGTCTTACCAATTCGTGAAATACTCGCCCGGTTGGAACTTCTTCCGAGTTTGGATCCAGAACGTTTGCCTCCTCCGTTTGTTATGGTGAGCGAAAGTCTTGTCGAGGACCTCAAGGAGCGCACCTTGGGTGCCGAAGAAGTGCTAGCGGGCTTTCAAGAGAAGAGAATGGAAGTCGAAAGAAAGAAGGAACATTTTCCTGCTGTTGTTCTTCAACAACTAGAGCAGGCGCTCACTGACTGTGAGAGGGAGCTTCAAGAATGGAAAACCACGAAACTGAGCAGTCTTCTCGAGAGGCTTCACGATTCGGACGACAGACTACAACGAACAATCTTCGAGGCTCATTCTTGCGAGCTCGAAACTCTCATGGGCAAGGCTAGAAAAGAGTTGCAGAAGCCGGGAATTAGAGGTCGCCTTGAATTGCTGCAGCGCCTGGAGAAGGACATGCTAATCGGAAAACAAGAGCTGGATATTCTGGGCATGGAGAAAGTTTACGTTCTGCTCTATAACTTTACTCGTGACTACAAAACGGCCCGTTTTGAGCGCCTGCTTGAGGCTTTTTTAAAACTCGGCGAGAAGAAGACACTTCACAGCATCAAAAAGCTGGTGGCCATTGACGAAGAGGTCGCCTCCATGGGAGAGCCGGGACCGCGGATTCTCTATTTTTTGAGAGGGAAAGTCAAGGATGAAGACGTCGACGGCCATAAACGAAAGGATTCAAAAGCTGCGGAATAGCGCCAAAAACTGGCAAGAGGACCTTTTGATTTGCAACTCATTCGAATCTTTCTGTCATTGCAATGGCTGCGGATTGCTGGTACAACAATAAACCTTTTAACGCGTCAGAAGCAATAGGAAATCAGGCAAGCCCTTCGCAGTTCGAGTGCAGCCGCACTCAGGCCTGTAATCTCTGGTCTTGCTCATGTGATATTGTGTCTCGCTGTAAGACTCTCCAGATCAACAGGAAGAAAACAAGCAAATTCGTAATGATCCAATCATTCGTAAAGCTCTGTAGTCCATGCAATGACCGTCGGCATAAAAGCTGATCCAACACCGACTTCTATCGCACTCATAATGCGGTCTCCACTGCTTGCTCTCCTTGCTGTAATCTGTTCTGTGTCACTTGCAAATGAAGAGGTTCCTCGACTGGAGAAGCTTCCACCCTTCTTTCATGGGCGAACCCTCAATGGCTCCCTTCCTCCAGCTCCGAATGTCACAACAAGCAGCAAGGCAGTTGTACAAGGATGGTTCGATCAAAAGCTGGACCACTTTGATGCAGCTAGCAAGCAAATTTGGAAACAGGTCAGTTCTTTTGGTGTTAATCGCAAGAGTAAATTTCAGCAATACTGGCATAACAATCAACATTACCAGGCAGGCGCGCCTGCCTTTCTTTGGATTGGCGGTGAATATGGAGAATCTGCAGGTAAGAAAACCTTAGTACAAAGTGAATTGTCTAGCTCGCGTCGAGTTCGGGTCACTAGTCTGGACAACGCTCGCACAAAGTGAAAAGGCTTGGATATTCTGCCTCGAGCATCGATTCTATGGAAGCAGTCGACCAACATCGTTAGTCTCTTTCTCTTGGCTTGACTTTCCAGAGACATGTCCACGGCCAACCTCAAGTATCTCTCGGCCTACCAGGCTATTGAGGATGTGGCCGCCTTCATCAAGGCGATGAATGCCAAGTATTTCAGTGGACGCAAACAAGTCTGGGTCACCTTTGGTGGCTCTTACCCAGGTTGATCATAGCCCTCTCGTCCTAATCTTTAAAAATGCTCAGGTGCTCTGTCTGCTTGGGCGCGATACAAGCACCCGGAACTTGTTGCCGTTGCTTCCGCCAGCTCATCGCCTGTTTTGGCAGAATACGACTTCACTCGTAAGTACAATACTATTCTTGTCAGTCAACAAAGGGCAGAGTACGCCGAGGTGGTCCAAAGTGCGATCACAAAGACGAATGCCAACTGTGCGACCTACGTCAGGCAAGGCTTCCAGCAGGTCGCCACGCTCGTCCAATCTGCGTCGGGTCGAGAAACCTTGAGAACAACATTCAAGTTTGAATCTTTTCAACCACAACGTTTGTTCAGTCTGTGCTCTCCGTTGAATTCCGGCACCGGAGTCGATGTGTGGCAGTTCTACGAATCCATTTTAGGCGTCTACTACTACACTACCCAGAACCATGGCATCACATCAAATATCCAAACCGACATATGCAATTACTATCTCCAGACATCAGTCCCAGTGCTAACTCGAATGAAGAATGTGAGCCGTTTCCTCACTAAAGGAGAGTTTCCAGGTGAATGACGCCTACAATCGAAAAGAGCAAATGAGTTGCACGTACACGAGCTATCAAGGCTTTGTGAACTTCTTTCAAGACATCTCGTACGGACAAGCAGCTCAATGTGCGTTTCCGATTTTGTAAAATTAAGTCAATTGTGCTTTCAGCTCGAGCTTGGTTGTGGCAAACATGTTCGGAGTTCGGCTTCTTCCAATCGACAAATTCGCCGACTGCTGGGTCGTTCTTTGGAAACGGGTTGCCTGTTGAGTAGGCTTTATTTTAACCGTCGAAGTCGGAATTGCAGGTATTATGCCCAAATGTGCCACGATATCTTCGGCTCTTCCATTACCGCGGCTTCAATCAAGAAAGCTGTCAGCGACTCGAATGCGTACTTCGGCGGACGGAACCTCAAAGTGGGTCGCATCGCCTTTCACGCCGGCTTCAGAGCTCGCGCATTGTCGTTCCAAACGGCTCCTTTGACCCTTGGAGTGCCGCAAGCATCACAGCTCAAGTAAATGAGGGCGTTATGCCTGTGTTTATTTCAGGCAAGTCAAGAGATAGGTTTCTAATTGCAGCAGGTACCGCTCACTGCGCGGATATGTACGGTCAAACCGCCAAAGACCCACCAGTCCTCGTCAATGGCCGAAACAAGATCGTCGCGCAGCTGAAGGCATGGATTAAGGCAGCCAAAGCCGAGTAATAATTCTGTGAAGAAGAACTTTCTCTGTGCAAACAGCGCTTGTACATAAAACGTGCCAAACGGACTTTCAACATTGTGTTGACATTCTGCCAAATCACATCGAACACCTTGGCATGGATGCCTTTCCATTTCTGGCGTCGAACTCACAATCAGCAATATTTGTTGTTTGCTCAAAGGCACTGGTTTCCGGCTCCTTCGGTTCCTCTCGAGAGCGTGCGAGAAAGCGCATACAAAGAGGGTCGCGGGTGAGGGAGGGTGTTTTCTTGCGCTGTCACTCAGTCACCCAGAAATGCTCCGAGTCGTTGCGCTTTTCTTCCTGCTCCACTTTGTGACTTCACAAAGCTATGACGATCCATCATCTACTGAAGTCACATCCAATACTTTTCCGAAGAACTACTACGACATTCTTGTCAAGAAAGTC
Organism: Poikilolaimus oxycercus; assembly: GCA_034700245.1. Taxonomy (NCBI): domain Eukaryota; kingdom Metazoa; phylum Nematoda; class Chromadorea; order Rhabditida; family Rhabditidae; genus Poikilolaimus; species Poikilolaimus oxycercus. The sequence continues at coordinate 3,735 of JAQIXL010003151.1, read as the reverse complement.
GTGACTGATGCTCAAGGTTGGACGCTCTTTCAAAGTGCATTTTCCATTTCAGCCTATGGTGTTCCCCAGTCTGTTGTTGACTTCATCGCTCAGGTAAGGTCGCATCGGTTTATAAGAATTTATCTTTAGCTCCCCGTCAACGAAGTGAAGGAACTCGCCAGCATTACACTCGATCAGTACCAGGTAAGATCGGCGCCAGTCTCCGCTAGTTTCATTCTAGTCGGCGCAGCGCGATCTTGGAAAGATGGATTCTTTGCTCAACTCGCAAGCTCACCAATATGTGGCTGATTTTGCAAACTTCACCAACTCGAGACTTGATGAGTTTCACGATCTTCCTCGTGATGAGCAAGTGTTTTGGTACCAGGTACGATGATCATCAATCACTTTTTCATTACTTCTTCTGTAGATTCTTGGCATTAATGCCGCCTTCAATGTGAGCGGACGTTACCCTGCGGCGGCTTTGAATTTCCTTCATCCAATGACAACTTTTGCCAATGTTGCAACCGAGAATCCAGACTACTATCAAACCGAAACAGGCGGGCCCATTCCCTCCGTGTCGCCGCTGCCCCTCGATTACCCCGGTACTGAATAACTAACACTTGTTGAGTGTGAGATGGAACCGTTGCATAATAATCCAATACGTGTGCATAAAATGTAATCTCTTTCCCGCTGCTGCAGAGTAAACCAACACGGAACCCACGAACGCCCCCTCTCGCAACAGTGTTTTTGCCGAGTTGACAGAGCGCCTGCGTGAGAGCGAACGCGGAACCGAGCAAACCAGCTAAACGTTCGTATTCAATGCTTCTATTTGCCCAGGTTTTCTTGCCAAGTTGCGCGCGAGAAGTAAATGGAGTCCTTTTCGGGAGAATTTGTGCTCTTTTATGATGTGCAGAGGTCAACTTGCATTATACAAATACAGAAAGTTGTTGCCATGACCGTGAAGGGCAAGACCAACAACACTCTTTGCGGTATGGAACATTTGACTGAGTTGGGAAAGACCAAGTCCCTGTCTGAAATTAGCGAATGACCTGACCTGTCCAACCTCCGAGGATGTCGAGGTTGCGACTAAAATTTGACCACTCGAGTAGCTTTGCAGCTACTCAGGCGTAAAATCAGCGAACTCCTCAGTGAAGTACATTGCGGACGGTTGGACTTTGAAAAAGTTCACTAAATGGATCGACTTATGGGAGTTCGTTAGAAGCCGTCGGAAGAAACCTTCAGACTTATTGTTGTTTGCACGAGGTTGCTTACAGTCAAGAAAAAAAATGACTCATCGAAGTGATGAAGTGCAAACTTTCATTATGTGTCGTCAAGAGTTGTCCGACAAAGTAAAAATGCCCACGTTATTCTGTACAATATACATAGTCAACAGTATCACCCGCGCTGTCCTGAAGAGTGCCATCCAGCTGGCAAGTATACGTAACCGTCGCTGTGCCTAAATCAGACTTGTCGCCGGCACTACCACCGTAGCGTTGAGTCTGTGGCGCGCCACTACACATGACGGCATATGAGGTGCATCCGTTAGCCAGCGTCGTCGGCGTTGTCTGAACAATGCTGTAGACTGAGAAGTGAATGCAATCACTCACACTAGCCGGAGCGAAACATGTGTAGTAGCCTAACGCATTGCAACCAGGTAGATCTACAGGCAAAGTGCAGGGTCCGCTGCACATATCCTCTTCGTATCCGGGCGTAGTCATGCACGAAATCACGGCAGGAACAAGAAAGAAGCACGAAACTGGTGAGAGCCACGAATTCATTCACACCGTGAAAGACGAAGAATGGAGGATGAGCGAATAGAGGACGATTCAAATGGGGTCGCCGAGCGTTTGACGATGGGAGCTAATAGCTAGGCAAAGAAACTTCAAGAACCGTGGTCTCAATGGTCTTCATTGATTACGGAACAGAAGAGAAGAGCAACGATTCTTACCTATTTTTTCTCGCACAAGAAAATGAAGGGTTTTATGAACACCAGATGACGGCTGAAGATCAGTTCGCACAGTACAAATACAGAATTCGATTGCCAGGCATGTCGTAAGTCAAATCATCTGTGTGACAAATAAATGGTACTGTAGCTGTGCCGGGCAGGACCATCGGCGATCCATAGCCGACACCATCGTAGTGAATCATCTGAGTGGGATCTCCACAAGACACCAGATATCTCGTGCAACCATTACCAAGCGTCATGGGAGTTACCTGATCGGGGTTCTTGTCAGCGAGAAAAACACTTACACTGCCAGGAGAGAAACAGTTCAAGAACCCATCAGCTGTACACTGAGCTAGGTCAACAGGCAACGAGCAAGGCGAAGAGCACATGTCATCATCGTCTGAGTCAGTTGGGTGACAGGCCAGAACCACCGGGACCAAGAGGATACAAGACAGGCCAGCGACAGCGCGACGTCTCATCTGACATGAGAAAGTGCATGTCCTTGTCCCTTGAGTGAAGATGAAATTAGCAAATGACCCCGTGTTTCTCGAGAATGTCGTGGGTGCGATTCGAATTAGGCCACTCGCCCCCGCTCTTCTTGCAGAAAACGGATCAAAACAAGGGGGCTCGACAGGTTTCACAGCTACTCGCCCACGTGTGAAATCTGGTGTTTGATGAACTCCTCAACAGACAGTCAGAAGCTGGACCGTCTCGTTGAAAACACAAGTCAAGTACGTACAAACTATCTATTTTGTCAAGAAAGCAAAGTCTCGTGGCCAGTTCTTGTCTACGTAATTGCCGATTGAGTCAGAAAAAGCAATTATTTCGTTAAACTAGGCACATGTCAGCATAAACACTCGATAATTGTGAGGACTATAGCGTCTAATGCGATGAGTCGATTTGGTTTTTTTATTCCGTGCAGTAAACATAGTCCACTGTGTCACCGGCACTGTCCAGAAGTGTGCCGTCCGTCTGGCATGTGTATGTAACAGTTACTGTGCCCAGATCGGTCTTGTCTCCAGCCGGACCGCCGTAGCGTTGAGTCTGGAGAGCCCCGGCGCACACGACGTCATACGAGGTGCAGCCGTTGGCCAGTGTCGTCGGGGTCATCTAACAATGCATCCAATCGCTAACTATAGAGATCACTTACGCTAGCCGGTGCGAAGCAGGTATAGTAGCCGTAGCTCATGCAGCCCGGTAGATCGACAGGCAGAGTGCAGGGCCCAGTGCACATATCTTCGTCCGCAGGCGTAGCCATGCAGGCAAAGACTCCAGGAAGCTGGAGGCAGCAAGCAAAAGCAGCAATAGCGACGTGCATTCACACGTTGGCCACTGTTTCCAGAAGAAAAGATGAAAGTGAGCAGACCCGGCTCGATCCAAATCAGGTCATCTAGCGTCTGTCGATGGGGAATCATTAGGGGGGAAGGAATAGACAGACAAAGGAACCCAATTGACGGAGGTCTGCCTGATCCTGGATGATTCGGCGGATTAGAAGACGAGCAGGTTCAAAGTGCGTCCTCGTACGTGCATATTTGCTCAAGTGTTTGGGACGGCTTGTTCTGGCGTATTGACACTTTGGAACATGAGTGCACTTTTAGAAGCTCGAGCTGGATTTAGTTCAAGCAAGATATGAACTTGTTTACAGTCGTAATAAATCGTGACAAGTTTCAGAAACTGACATTATTCGCGACATTTTTATGCAAAGAAAGGACGACAAAGCGAAGGCGTGGATGTTTAAAGGACCTTGCCGGCCAACTTTTCACTTTTTCGCTCTATATATCGTTCGATAGAGCTCGTCGGGCCGACAAAGA
>JAQIXL010003150.1:0-11051 GCA_034700245.1 Poikilolaimus oxycercus | reverse complement strand
TCACCGTAAACCCGGTGCAACTATCGACCAAATCTACCGTAGTTTCTTGCGGACAAAGTCGTCCGCAACCGGCACTGGCGCAGCGGCGGTACTGTAGGTTCTTTGGCAATGCATTCAAAGGGGTTTATTCCACGGGAGAGATTCAAGCTTCTTGGTCAGTAATAGGCACGTCGAGCCGTGTTGGACCACCTGTTGAAGTGTCTTGAAGACTCACTCGGCTCTCTGAGGACTCACAGAACGAGAAAGAAGACTGGCGCGATTTTCCTGCCCCGATTTGCGTCACCGAAGAGAAAACGATGGCACGCGAACTGCAAAACAAGTTCTCGAGAAAGCAATGAGAAATCTGCCCAATTGGGACTCTGACTGCTCGGTCTTTCAGTGAGCAAGTTGTTTTTCGTTTTGAGACCTTGAAGGAGTACGGTAACTCACATGAAGCGGGTAGACGATGAAGATGAAGAGGACGGACCCGACGAAGTAATGAATGGAGTTGAGACCCGTGGCAACAAGAAAACCCGTTGTTTGATGTTGAACGACATCGTCTGTGGAGTATTGAAAGCGAAAGGGAGCTGTGAAGGCGATTGCTATGAGAATTTGGAGAAGAAGACCGGCGAGAAGAGCCGATTCCTCGCTCATTTCCTTTGAAGAGCGGAGCATCGCCATCGAGAGAGTCGAAGTGCTCACGGAATCTGAAGAACTTCTTGGCTCATGAGAAACTCGAACCGGCAACCGAAGACTTGCGATGCCGTTGACGAAAAACGGTGAAAGTGTAGAATTGGATACCAAAGGCTAGAAAGAGAAGCAACAAGGAGTAGACCAATTCAATCTAAAGAAGCTTTGATGAAAGAGAAGAGCCCTACAACAGCTAGAGTATCAATGAAGGGGACATAGCCACAGTAGTCTCGATAAGTGAGACTCTTTCCGCTTCGAGAAAAGTGAATCCAGAAGGCGATCGCCTAAAATTTTGAGGCCTTCTAAATTGCAACGCAAACGAACATGTGGAGCCCAAAACGTAAAGAAATAAATAAAGACGAGTCGTTTCTTGTGCTCCTTCTGCTTAGCGGCCGTTCGAAGGCGGTCAATGGCCAGTACCTGAAGGTTCGAGGACTCTTCCGACGCTCACAAATAGGACAACAGGCGTGATGTAGAGTACGGTATAACTGCCCACATCCAAGAAAGCGCAGATGAGAAAGTTGATTTCAATGGCGTCGGAGTAGAAATGCATGAGGAAGATGCCATCTTTGAGCCACTCGGGCACTATTGAGATCGCGTATCCAACGGTGAGGAACATGATCGAGAACTGAAGATGAAATCCTTCAAGATTCACTCACCGTTATTTTCTTCGGAAACTTCTTCTCATAATGCAAGGCCAACCAAATAAGAGTGATTGGGAAGAAGGCCACCGTCAAACACAAAAACCGTATCAAAGCAACAGTAGCGTAGTGAGGCTAGAACATAAAGTCTGAAGTTCAGAAATACCTGTAGGTAGACATCAGTCCGAAAAGTAATGTTGACCGGATCCAATTTTGGGACTAACAAAGAGGTCTCATTGCCCATAATCAGAGAACCGACCCAGTCTTGCGGGTTTCGAAATGAAGTGTCAGAAGGCGGCCCGAATAGCGGAAGAAGAAGAATTCCAACGGGTGAGAAAAGGATCAAAGAACTTGGCGTGCAAGATCCACATCGCGTGCCGCCGACTACAATTTCCTCTCGTGAAAACACTCCTCCATTAGGTCTTTCTCGAGGCGACTCGAAGGGGAGAAGAAAGAGACGAGCAGCCACCCTCGCACGGAAGTCGCTAATAGACACGAGTGGTCTAGCCTTGGAGCTGGCTTGGAACTTCCAGAAACCAACAGCAAAACAACAGTAAGACTTTGAGACTCTTGAAGAAACCAAAGTATGAAAGCAATTGACAGTTTATTCCACAAGAAACGAATGAATCATCGACGACTTCCATCCTCGAAGAAGACTCCTCCGTCAATGGCGCAATATTTCGGACAGACTCCTTTTTCTCCTCCACCTCCCGGGGGTCCCTTCTCTCCAGGTTGTCCAGGCTGCCCATCAGCTCCAGGATTTCCAGCTGGGCCGGGAGGTCCTTTGGGTCCGGGTCCTCCAGGTCCTCCATCGCCACCAGGATTTCCGGCAGGTCCCGGTGGTCCGTCAGGTCCAGGCGGACCACGAGGACCGGGCTCACCAGGGCTGGCCGGTGAAGAGTCTGCACCAGCACCAGGTGCTCCGGGCGGTCCGGGAGGCCCAGGGTTGCCTGGAGGCCCAGGAGGTCCTTTCGGACCAGGGATAGCAGAGCCTCCATCCGGTCCAGGTGAGCCAGGTTGTCCATCGGGTCCAGCATCTCCAGGAGGTCCAGGAGGTCCCGCTGGTCCCGGAGGCCCAGCATCGCAAACGGGGCAAGGCGGAGGAGTAACTGATTGGCAGGGCGGCGCGGCATCCTTTCCAGGAGGTCCTGGTTGACCTGGGGCACCCGCCTTTCCAGGCTTTCCAGAATTTCCCGGAGGTCCAGGAGGACCGGCTGGACCAGCGACGCAGCAGGCATCACAGCTTCCAGGTGCTGGAGGTGGTGGAGGGGGAGACGGCGGAGGTGGTGGCGGTGGAGGAAGAGGACCTGGAGGTGGAGGAGGGAGGGGTCCTGGTTCGACGATCGGTGGTTCAACAGGAGGATTGATGACAGTTGGAGGAGGGTTCTCGACCTCGCCCGTGTAGCCAGCCTGACGCGCGGTCCTGTTGCTGGGAGCAAGGGCAGCCACTTCGCCCCAGATGCTCTTAGCCGAATTCTAAAGAGCACTCGAAATGGCGACGTTCAAAGTTCAAAGCAGACCTTGCAGAAGTGGGCCTCACGTCGCATCGAACTTCGAATTGAATGAACGTGGTTGTAGACAAGAGGAAGGGTGATAGCCACAGTAAGCAAGGAGACACCGGCAAATGAAACGGCCGAGTAGGCGACCAGACGGTAGGCCTTCTTTCGCTGTTCGTCTTCCATCCTTAGAAGGCGACGTCTCAAGTTTCATCTGCCTCTCCTTTTATACAAGCCCTCTGATGCTTGAGGAACAAGCCTGAACACGTTTTTCTTCGTCGACAGCCGAAAGTCGAAGAGGGCTTTCTTTAGTGCAATTGGGTCTTCGAGAGGATGCCGCAGGCTATGCCGGGGTCACGATGAAACCTCTGCCGATGACAGCATCAAGTGTTACTTGAGAGCCCTTGAAACTGATCGAAAACAGCTAATTTCCGATGTTTCTCCTAAAGAGGGACACGAAGTACAAATTTCTTCACAACTTGAACAGTTGATTAAATTTCGAAACACTTGGCATGAGCCCCGAGTTTGAGTGGGGAGAGTTTCTAGCTCTTTGAGAGGAAGTCTTGAATGGTTGTGTTGGATGTTGTGGAAGGAATTGTCTGTGAAGGCGACATGAATCAGCTCTCTCGCTCCTTCCCCTTCACGCTTAGAAGAAGGCGAATGTCGGCATTCCTCGATCGACGCCGTGCCACGCATGGACTTCGTCACCTGCGGCCTCGCCTCCAAATATCTTTGCGCTCCGCCAAGGTTCCTCCCCATTCTTGCGTTGTTATTGCTTTTTCAAAATTCAGACGCATCCCAGAACTCGATGCGGCTGAGATTGACTTTGCTCTGAGACTTCTTCGAGCCTCTTCCACTGAATCGAGTGTCTTCTCGCCTCTTTCCATTGCCGTGACTCTAGCCATTCTTCATGAAGGCGCGGAAGGAGTGACAAAGGAGGAAATTGCAGATGCTATCCTCAAGGGTTTCTTGTTTCAATGTTCTGACGTTTCAGGTTTTGATGAGATCGAGGAACATTATGGACCGGCGATCACTGAGGTCGCAGGCGCCAGAAGAGTTCAAATGTCTATCGCCACGAGGTGAGGAGAAGTTCTTCAAAAGAAACTGGTTGAAGGTTCATGATGAACAAGCACTGCCACATTGAGCCGTCTTTCAAAAGTCGCATTTCATCAAGATTCAGCGTTATTCTTCAGAGTATGAGTTTTGAAAACGCACAAGCTTGCGCAGAAGTGAGGAATTCACAAAGAAGGACAAGTTCAGGTTGTCAACGATTACGTTCGCAAGGAAACTCGAGGAAAGATCTCGAGGATCGCGGAACCGGTGCATTTCTTCGACGCTGTTGCTGTCTTGTTCAATTGCGTCTATTTCAATGGCAAATGGAAGACGAAATTCGATCCAGCCTCGGTCTGGTATTTTGCACCGAAAATCGATGAGGAACGCAGAGTTAGCCTTTTGTTATCAAACAATGCTTGTCCCTAGGAGTACATGATGAGAACGGAGGACATCTTTCCCTATTTCGAGAACGAATTGTTCAAAATGGTCAAGCTTCCTTACAGAAATGAGCACTTCGCCCTGGCGCTTTTTGTTCCAAAAGAGAGATGTGCCTTGGAAGAACTTCTCCCCTCTCTTACTGGACAGGAACTACATCGAATGCTCACTTTTGCTACTCGCACTCTTCCTGTCGTCGTTCGGATGCCAAAGTTCAGCCTTGAGAGCTCATTCGATCTTGGGGAGATTCTGCCGAAACTCGGAATTCAAGCCGCCTTCAAGGTGGCGGATTTCTCGGCCATGTCAAAGGAAGTCACATCAATTTCCACTTTTCTTCATAAGGCTATCATTGAGGTGAGAGAGGAAACAATGAAGAAAGAGACTGGGGAAAGTTCAGGTGGACGAAGAGGGCACCGTCGCAGCGGCCGTGACGGAAGCGATTCCTCCCTATTTGGCTTGTGGCAAGGAGGAGGGTCCGGCGAAGCATTACGTAACCGCCGATCATCCCTTCCTCTTCGTTGTTGTCCACTGTAACCGCATCATCTTCCTGGGACAGTTTCTGTAACTTGAAATAGTAAAGTTTAACCACCATGAGGACGTTTTCTTCTCAAGAAATAGTCTCTAATGTAAGCACTTGTCGCAAATAACGAATGCACGAATGCATCCTTCAATTTCCCCACTTGAACGACCCGTCGGCGGTTTGAATGGCAGCGATGCTCTTCGGTGAGGTTCGTCTTCTTCTTTTCCTTCTTCGTGAACAAGCGCTCCGTGCAGGCAGCCCGCTGCCTTCACCAGCAGTCGACCGTCCAGTCGCGTAACAGGAGACTCACCTCGTCAAGATTTTCATGTTCAGGCCCTCCTCTGATCGTCCATCTTCTGCCCCACGTGCCGGCGGAGGAGACGCTCGCCCTCGCGAAGACCTGCAAGCGCTTCTACAAACTCATCGCTGACAACACGGCCATCACACAGAAGTGAGAGGAAACTCGAGAAAGATTCGCTTTGAATAGGTTGCCGAAAAAGGTTTCGCTTCAAAGTGGAAACTTCGTGATCGAAGTGAACCACGACGACTATGGCCAACGCAACAAGAAAGCCGCCAATTTCACCTTTGACTGTCAGGAGGACGGTCTGATCGTAAGAGGCTATAGAAAGAAGGAGAAAAACGTTGAGTTTGCAGCAGCATCTGGAGATGGATGGCGAGGTTGGGGTGGTGAACGGACGAAGCCCTTTCTCCTTCGAGTACCGCCGCCCGACTCGCCTACTGCCGCGTAACGTGCTCCTCGACCACTTCCTTCGAAAGGTTTCTAGACAATGAAATTGATTTGAATCGCATTGTGAATATTCAAAAGTCCTGAGACGAAACAAATGAGACGCATCATGCAGATCTTCGCCAAGGTCTCGGTGGAGACGATGATCATCCGCGCCGACACCGATGAGGACATCCGCTTCCTTCAAAAGGTTTAACAGATTGAACAAAAGCTAAAAAGATGCTTTAAGATTCTCCCCGACTACACGGTGCCGGCATTCACAAAGCTCAGCTTCACCTACGAGAACCGTTACATTCACGGAAAGCGACAGCCACAGAGCAAGCAAACTTGTTGTGAAGACTTATTCCACCTCTCTTGCAGAGTTTCTCGGCCAAGAGGCGATCGCCGATTTCGTCCGCTTCCTTCCCTCGCTCAAAGCTGTCAGGTAAACAAGAACAAGCCAATAATTTGTTTAATGGTAATTCAGATTGGACAACTGGTCCTCTCCTTTCGTAGACTGCAACTTCTTCGACGCGATGGCGCATGTTGAGTGCATCTCTATCGTCTGCGATGCGGTTTGTTGTGCTTTGGTCTTTTTCAAATTTCAAGGAATGCCAAATCTCGCGTAAGAAGTTTCGGGCGCTGTGCAGCAGTAAGAAGGCGCTCCGTCTCGGCGTCTGTTCGGAGCTGACAAGCGAGGACTTCACGTGGCTGCTCGCCGAGATGGTCGACGGTCACTCGACAATCACGTAAGTCGAAGGGAAATGAAGCTCCAGAGACTTGCAGTGACTTCTTCGCCATCGTCAAGGACAAGCGATCGCAGGAAGACATCTGGCGGCATCTGGCCGGGAAGGGGGCCGACGAGTGGCGCCGCGAAAGCTGCGACGGCTACTTCGTCTATGTGGTGCACAACAAGATAAACTGCGAAATGGTGATGGAGAAATCGTGCTTGAAACTTTAGACTTTAGAACAAAATTGGAAAGTTCTTCCTTCTTCGGATGATCGACCGCAGTGTCGCCGACGAGAACGCTGTCAACAGCCATTTCATTGATCCCGCGGTTTGTTTGAAATTAAATACACTGCAAACGGTACAGGTGGAAGAATTTATCCTCCTCGATGGAAAGAACTTCTTGTGTGACCTCTACGACCACAGCAACTCAGCTCTTCGCATAGCGGAGGAAGAGGAGGAGGATGAAGAGGAGGAGATGCAATCTACTTCCTCTTTCCCGTCTTTCACTCAGATTTTCAGAGACGAAGAGAGAAGTAAAAGCCTAAAAGAGAAAGAAATCCCTCAGCTCGACCGACCAGTGGCGCCTCGATGAGCCTCTTCGATCTGCCCTTGCGCATCCTCGTCAACGGCCTCCTGCCGCTTCTCTCGCCCGACGACCTTCTCGCCTTCGAGAACACCTGCAAGTTCTTCAAGCATCTCATCGACGAGAACCGCCATCTCTGCCAGAAGTTTGTTCTCTTTATTTCAAGAGAAAAAGCAGGACGGAGAAGAGTGTGGCTATCGAGTCGAAAACCTTCAACGTAAGGATTAACCGTGGCAACTACAACATGAAGTACTTCGAGCTTCAGTTTGCATCTGATGAAGACATCGAGGTTTGTCGTTCTGCTTCCTTGTCTTTATTGCAGTACCGTGAGAAGGAGCTGGAGATCGACGTGGTGACGCGTCGCTACAAGCCTGGATACAAGTACAGCTTAACCGTTACTGCCGGCCGTCCGCCGCTGCGCCTCCCCGAAAGTCTCGTCCTTGAGCATGTGCTTAACAAGGTTTGCTCCGCTAACAAGGAAAGCTCTCGTCCAGGTCCTCTCACGAGTCAGCGTCAAGAAGATAGAGATCGAGACGAACGGCCGCCTTCTCGACCTCTTCGCCTCGGTCTCCTCCGTATCATGAAATTAGAAACTATTCAGATCCTCAAGAAGCACCAGCGTCCGACCAAGGCCGGGACGACGAGTGAGAAGTTGGAAGTTGCACGCTTCAACATTCGAGGTTGGAACACAAGGAAGTTCTTCTCATAGAAGAAGACACGATGCCTTCGGCGGACGCCCTCATCGAGTTTGGCCGCGGGCTGCCGGCGCTGAAGAAGCTCGAGCTCGTCGTTATCCATCATCTTCCAAAGCTGCCGAAGGTCTACGTCGACTTCCTCGCCCGCCACCAGCGTCATTTGTCTGTCTTCTTCCTTCGTATTCAACCTGTTCAGCGAATTGACTGTTGGCGACATTCTAGCATCCACCCACGAGGACAGCGAGGCGCTCGTCGAGAAGATGCTCGAGAAGGAGAAGTGGGAGCACATGGGCGACGTCTACGTGCGCGTCGCAGACGACGGGCGCCGCATTGAGTGCCAGCCCGTGAGTTAGAGGATTAAAGTAAGAGCGTTAGCTGTAGGTGAGGGAGAGGCGATTCTGGAAGCTCGTCTTCTCGCCTCTTCTCTAGCCCTTTTACTGGAATAAAGTCGGCTAGATTTTGTGGGTAGTTTTTGGCAAAGAATGTTCGAGAGGCCTTGAAAGTCTTGCTGGTTCTTGTGTTAGTTGTCGAATGACGTGCTTCCCTTGGTCAAAGCGGGTCTCCGCAGTGTGCCTCTCAAGCTCTTGACTCAGCATTTTTTCTGCGGCACAGACTCTCAGATACAGAACGAGATGCGTCCGGGAAAAGGAATAAGCTCTCAGCATCTGGTGGTCAGCAGATGGCCAGTGCTCACTGTCTAGACTGGAAATCAACTCCTCTCCCGCAGTCAGACGTAATTTTAGCTGAATGGGAAGTTGAGACCCGGCGTGACACTAGCCTCTTGCTTGTTCAACGGCGAGTTTTCGTCAGCATTTCTCGCAGGACGACAATAAAAGGGCCTGAGGGAGAGTGACGAGACAGCCCTCATGAAACCCCTCGCCTCTTCGCCTTCGTCCAATTTTCTTAAGCTGGACGTCCTCCAACTGCCCTCCTGCTCTGATATGGTGGAAATTCCTTTGGATCCGCCGCCAAAAGTCCATCGCTTCCCGATCAGGCACCCCAAGGAGGCGGCTATTCCCTCAAATCAGAAAGATCTTCACTTCACAACGAGTAAGAAGCTTTTCTCAAAGTATTTCTTGTTTAGTCTCAATCCCCTCGGAGTCAAAGATCTTGCTGCCAGAAATGGAATCAAGTTGGAGAAGAACGAACTGGAGAAATTGTGTCTGCATGGTCTTGCCGCTGCTTTTCTTTCTTGTTCCCGTTTTTGTCTTTTGCCTTTGCGCATATCTCTCTCACAATTGAGCCACATGTAAACAAGCAATAAATGCGGAAGCTTTTCATATTTGGGGAAATACAAATTTAGGTCGGTTATTTTTCAAGCAAGGTGACTTCAATGGAGGTCGACTTGCAGGCCGACCGCCGAGAGGTAACGAGTTGATGCTTGGCTCAAAGAGATGATGGCCAGTCGTTGAAGTCGCTGACGGTGGAGACTCTCTTGAAGCAAACAGAGGCCAACAAATGGCAGCATCTCCGTCTTGAGGACGTCGAGTTTGAATCAATGGCTGTGGTTAGCATTTTGAGAAGATTCGAAAAGTGAAATGCAGGCGAGCCGCCTCGTCGCCAGTCTGCGGCCGCTCGACCTCTTGATTGAACAAGTGACGGAGAGCATGCAGGAGTATCTCCAGTCAAACGACTTCGTTCAGGACATCGGCACTCTCGAAACCATCAAGCTTTGGACTCAGTCGGCACAATTCTCAATTCTCAATTTTCGTAGTCAGCTCGAGAACTTCAATATCACTCGAGTGGCCGAGGTGCCGTGCGACCGCCTTGAGGTCTTCCTGGGCCATACGCAGATGCAAATTTTTCACGACCTTATGGCGGTTTTGCGGTTTCGAGTAAACATTTCGCAGATTTGGGTGCGCCACGAGAATGGCGCGAAGGAGATCGAGGTGACGAGCGACGAGACGCCTCTCGCGGACGACGCGGACATGCATTGCAGCCTGGCACGCCACATTTTTATGCAGTGGCCGCCGCGTCGCAACATCAGCATCGAGTGGTGGACTCGTCTGCGGAAGCCGAGCCTCGACGCCTCTCGTCTTTTCGGCCGCTTCTGTCGCTGTCCGGAAGCTCGTCTCAGTTTCCTCTACATTCAGTGGATCAATCATCCTGCTGCCGTTCCCAATCAGAAAGCTGCCATTATGGTAGAGAAAAAGTGTTTATTCACAAAATTTTTGTTGACGCGTCTCCGTTGGGGTCGCGATGGCCAGTGGGTCATCTATCGTCTCAACATCCCCTACGTCTATGATGAATTGAAGTGTCGCAAGTTCGGAAACGAAAACCCTCCATCCACAGAGTCCTGCTACACGTAAGGCCCGCTGGACTCTGAAATAGAACTCGTAGGTGTTCGATCAACCTGGAAGCCCTGACCATGTCGTATGGCTGCTGCGCTGAAGACGGATGGTCTGGGAATTTTTGCCATAAAATAGCCAAGCAGGCTTGTCGACGCCGAATTCTGGCTGCAGACGAAACTCGGCGAAAACAATCGCTTCTACAAGTCATCATCTTTGCTTCTTAAAAGCTCTTCTCATTCTCAGGTATGCAGTGAAGGCGGCCCCGCCGCTGCTCTTCTCGGCGGTAGTCGTGCGCGTCGTCGCCGGCGACGTTCTCTGGGCGGGCACGCTGCTCTACGGCTTCGTCTGCCGCGGCGTCTACAGTCTCCTCGACCACATCCATGCCTGAGATTGCCCAAAGATGAAATAAAAATTTTGAAGAAACCAGCTCTCGTTAGAAGAAAGCAACAACGCGTTACCCAAACGGACAACCTTCGGAAATCTGCATATGATAATTTGTTTACAAGCTTGCTCATTAAAATTAAGACTGGCCTCCACCAGTTGAAAGATGAAAGCGGTCCATTGTCTAACATGCTGACGAAGGCGATGGGCGGCTTCCGCGGCTCCGTCCTGCTACGAATGGTAAGAAGACTGCCCCGCTTTGTTCTGGCAAGGAGGGAGAAAAACTTTTTCTCGGCCAAGGCAAAGTTCATGCGCCTTCCGAGCTCTTTTGAATGATGCAAACATGCTGACTGCATGAGAGAGGGGGCTTCTGTTTGTTCTCTGCCCTTAGAGTCCCGCTTCCCCTTCGAGAAGGACTCCCAATGGACCCTTGGGATGCTGACGTGGGGTACGTGACCGTTTTATCGGCGGGCATCTGTCACCGCTCTCAGGTTCTCGCCCGCTGATTAGGGCCTCACGTAGCGGCCGAAAACAGGAAAACGCCGACGGCCCTGTTGGGCCACAGATCTCCAACCGCCTTTTCAATGGGGATCTGTTGACTTTTGACCGTATTCAGTAGGAGTCTGTGACCTGGCAGATAGATCTGCAACTGCCTCGGGGTATAAGAGGGACTACCGTGATTAGGAAAGCCAGCCCTCCTTGCCTTGACGTTCTTCTCTTCAATTTGCACTCCCTCCCTCTCAGTTACCTGCTTTCAGTCAAAAGCAGCGATGTCGACGGTCTCGCAGATTCGCCAGAACTACCACGTCGAGGTGGAGACGGGCATTAACAAG
>JAQIXL010003149.1:0-11056 GCA_034700245.1 Poikilolaimus oxycercus | reverse complement strand
CATCTGATGAGGATTCGATGATCACGCGCCGAAGGCGTCCCGCAGACATTCACAGCGACAATCGGCACGAGAGCAGAGCAACTGAACACAGAGCACGACTCTCGAAATGAACAACAACTGAATCGACTTGAAAGTCCAGTTTGCGATTTTTAAAACACGCGCGCGAATGTATTCGCGCGCGCTTAAAAATAACTACGGTGGGTTTGCTCTGTGTGGTCATCTTGACCTATCACTACTCCCAGGTCCCCCGGCGGTACAACTTTCGCACACCAAAAAGCGCGCGCCACTTTTTTTGTGCGAAAGATGTACGCAGTTGTGCGAGAGTTGGACGAAGTTAGACGAGAGTTGTACGAGACTGTGCGAAAGTTGTACGTGGCGGCAACCTCGTTACATCTTTCGCACATCTTCCCTTTCCAACGTACATATTTCGTACATCTTTGCCCAGGGAGGCGTTCCGCCTAAATGTTTTTATTTGTTTTGTTGAATTTATTGCGCTTTTGCTGTCGAAGCGTCTTTTCTGGTGTCTTCTACGCACTCCACGAGGTGAGTTACCCCTTTTGAAGTGGTTTCCCACCAAGGAACAAGGAAGAAAGCGCGGGTTGGGTGAGGGGAGCGGAGACAGGCGAGGACGAAGGCAGTGTGACTTGGGCGAGCTGGAAGAACGTCCACTTCGTTCCACTCGTCTCCTTTTTCTTCTCCGCCCACGTCCTTGGCCAAGAAAGCCTCACCCAACCGGTGTCCCCCCCTCGGAACACCCGCGTCAACGTCGCCCTCGTCGTCTTCACCGAAGAGCCACCCGCCAAGAGAAGGTGGAAGAAGCTTGTCTTGAATGAGGAGCGCGAAAGACGGCGTCCTCTCTCTTCCCGGTAGGCGCCGTTCCATTGCGAGCAAGAGCCCGGCGGCGTGCACACTCGGACGTCTTCGACGACGTGGAAGGAAGGAGGAAGACGACGTCTTCTGTCTTCAAAGCAATGCGGTGAGGACGACACTCAGCCTTCGCTTCTCCACAAGACAAGTGTAGTGCTGTCACCGTCGCCCTCCGACAGCCCTCCGACGCGCCGCCCTCCGACAGGAAAGAGGAAGACGACGCCCTCTGCCTTCGCGGTAGGCGCCGTCCCATTACGAGCAAGAGCGAAGATGGTGCGGCTTGCTCTAACTGGAAGTGGAGAAGCTGCCTACACGTTTCTAAATTTTTCCTTCTCTTCTACCTCCTTTGTCCGGAGTATTCGGTGTCCTCCTCACCCGCCCGTGTCAACGTCGCCCTCGTCTCTTCGCCTGTATCACCGAAGAGTCCGCTGCACTCGCCGAGTGGAGGAGGAAGGAGCGTGTCGTGAATGAGGAGAGACTAGTGATTCCCCGAACTCCAGGTCTTTCTTGAAAGGCCCTTCTTCGTGCGGGTCCGGGCGGCACTCACTTCTACGTCTTCCTCGATGAACGAGAAGGAAGGCACGAACAAAAGTGTGAGGAGGAAGACGACGTCGTCTTTTTCGAGGCGGGAGAAGCACCTCTAGAACATCTAAACGTCGCCCCCTCTCGTAGTCTTCCTCAAGCTAGGAGACTGCCCTTCCATCTTCCTTCTTCGAAATGGAAGGAAGGTAGGCACTGACGGCGCGGTGAGGACGACACTAAACCCTCGCTTCTCCACAAGACAAGTGTAGTCTTCTAGCCCCTCTTCTCTAGCTTCAGTTGGGAAGTTTTCAGCGCCGTTGTTCTCCTCATCCTCCTCTCCCTTCCACGTGCTTCCTCTCTGAGAGAACAGAATGTTCATTTCTCCAGCAACTTTGCGTTGAGACTCAACAAAGCCTTGGCATCTAAGAAGAAGGAGGAAGGCAGGGAACCGCGGCCGCCGACGAAGAGACCTCCACGAAGGAGACACGCGCCCTCGATCTCCCTCTCGCTGTTTTTCGTCCAACAAACGCTCACTTTGGCTCAATTATATGCGGGGATTCTGATTCCACGGGTCAAATTACCCTAGGAAATATCGAACACATGAAGACGTCGACGAAGAAGAAGGAGGGAACGAGAGAGGAGGCGGAGACGCTCACCGCCGAAGCGAGTTGGACGAGGAGGACGGCCTTTTTTTCTTGGCGAAACGAGAATTTCATGCGGGAGGACGGCAAGCTTATGGACATTGGGCTCTCGAGGGTCATGACTGGCGCGAAGGACACCTCCCAAGCATAAGAAATCTGCAATTTCGAAAGGGAGAAGAGAGAGAGAAGCTCGAGGAGGAAGAGAGCCCTCTCCTCACGCAAGAAAGTGCGCGCGCGCCGAGTGGGCGCGGCGCCGGCGCCAGAATATTCGCGTGCTCCTCGTGAGCGGTCGGTTCTAGCGTTGCTCTGTTTCTTCGTCGCGTCTTTGATGTTCTATTCGTGTTTTATGTCGTCTTTTGTGTTTCTTTGTGGTCGCGCACCACCGCGGCATATAATGCGTGGGTTTAGGCACAGGAAATTGTTAGTACTGCAAGATTTTCGACGGATTTTTCGACTTTTTGGGATTTTGCGACGCGCCGCCTTTATGCGGCGCAAAGGTTCGTTGTTCTTTCTTGTTCCCTAACCTTTTTAGATGTCCAGGTTTGTGCCCCTCCCTTTTTTAGGAACTAATAATTTGATTGCAGGTGTTGTTTCAACTATTTTTTGGGATTTCTTTCAAGTCTCAAGAAATTTAGTTTTATTCCTTCGTCTTTGTTGTTCTCAAAGGTGAGTGAAAGGTCTGTTTGTTTCTTCTTTGTTAACCCATTTAGCTGATAACCTTTTAGAATCTTCTTTTTTCTTGTTTTTGAGGCGAACCGAAAGGTTCGTTCATCGCCACTTCTCAATGCGCCTTGTTTTAGGTTCGCTGTTTCCTGTCGCCGGCGGCGCCCTCTTCGCCAACCTCTGCTTCATCGTTTCCAGGTTAGTAACCTCTTCTGCGCGTTCAGTGTTCGTCGTTTTTCTTGTGTGAATGTAACTTGCGCGGTGATTAGCCAGGGCGCCAGCTGGGGCCTGCCAGCTTGAACAAGAAGCAGAAAGAGGCGGCTTGGCAGCCAGGAGAGTCCGCTGGGAGAAAAAAAAGCTTCTTTGTGATCCTGACCAGACCACGTAGCGCTCCTTCATGGGATCACCGGCTAACCAGCAGCGGTTCTTGCGATCCAAATTGTTTCGCCAGAAGCCTTTGGGCTATGGCGAGGCAGTTTGGATCCCAAGAAGCGCTACTGGTTGCTCAATGATCTCCCGAAAGAGCGCTTCGTGGTCTGGTCAGGATCACAAGGAAGCTTTTCTTTCTCCCAGCGGGCTCTCCTGGCTGCCAGGCTGCCCCTTTCTGCTTCCTGCTCAAGCTAGCAGGGTCCAGCCGGCGCCCCGGCTAATCACTGTGTAATTTCGTCCTTGTTTAGGTCAACGGCAGCGGCGGCGTCATCGCGACAAGGACGGAAGGGGCCGAGCAAGTACGAGGACGAGAGCGGGCGGCCGCGTGCCCAGCTGGAGCTGGATGAGAAGCCTTCTTTCTTCTCTTTTTGCGTGTTGTAAGCCGGTTCAAGCTCCTGCGCTTGCCGGTACTGATCGTGTACTTGTTGTACAATGTAGATAAATGTGTAATGAAAGCAAAAAGTGGTCTGGAAGGGCGGAAACGGGGAGGGGAAGGAAGGGCCGGACGTGGATTCGAGTCGATGCTCGTCGTGTTTCCCGCTTGTTTTCGTTGATTTCGGGTCCATACCTGCTTGCCGATGGTCCCGCGACGTCGCGCCGAGTTCGGCGCGTGTTTCTAATGGTAGAACAAGGCGCAAAAACGATGTTTAACGTCCGAAAACCGACTAAACGCGCGCAGTTTAGAAGAAATAAGCAAATTCGAACATCTTTCGCACAAAAACATACAACTTTCGCACAAACGCGTACATCTTTCGCACAAACGCGAACATTTTTCGCACATTCCTCGTACTACTTTCGTACCACTATGAATGTACGAAAAAATCGCGTTTTGTGCGAAAAATGTACGAAATTTTGTACGAAAAATGTACGGCCAGCCGACCTGGGAATGCGCGCTCGAATCTCACAGTGAACACGCGCGCGCCTTACAGTATCTGCGTTTGGCGGAAAACTGAACTCGCTTTTTTTCAGTTCTTTGCTGTGCTTTGCCTATTTTCGGCGTGTCTTCGTTGTTTTCGTCCATTTCTCTTGGTTCTTTCGCTTTGTGAATGCACAACATGAGTTTTCAGGTATTTTCGTTTGTTTTGGAGCGTCGTTAACCGCATAAAGCAAATGGTAAGCTCGCTTTCGTTGCCTGAAACACGGTTTTAGACGGATCGTATCCGTGTGAAGCTGCTGGTTGCAGCTAAGGACGAGGAGCGTCTGCGTGTCGCAGAAACGAACTTTACGGTGCGCTAGACTTTCAGTGATTGCCTTCTCTTTTCCGATACAAGAAAACGAAACTTAATTAGAAGATGTTTGTTCTTTTATAATTGAATTTTGAATTTCTCCATGAGAATCTTCTCTAAAATATCCGCGAAGCTTTCTCATTGATGAAGTAAGACTTTCAGACAGCTTGCGCCATGGCCGGTGTCGACGTGTCGACGGCGTCACAGCGGCACACGTCTGAGTTAGGCGATGGCAGCCCTTTCACCGAGATGGTCTTCGAGGTTCGACATTCTTGCATTCGATGAAGAGTCGATTTTAGTTGTCGTTGACACAAGCTGAGAACTGGAGCGTGATTCCGTGTCTGGCTGCGGTGAATGGTCATCTAACGCGTGTGATCAACACGCCGCGCGAGCTCCGATCGACGATCTACATTGCAGCGCGTGAAGTCTTCGACAAGACGCCTTTGTTAGTCGATCTTATTGTTTCACATAGTTGCTTCAGGCCTTCTCACGAGAATCTTCCGGCGGCGGCGCTACATTTTGGCAACCAGATCAACGCGGGCACATTCTTCTCGCACTGGGAGGTGTCCTTCACGGGCAAAGATCAATCGGTCTGCTGACTAGCTTTTCGTTGAAAAATGGTCTTGTAGGAGCTGAATGCGCTGAATAAGGCGCGTCGTTTGCCGCAGAACAGGCACCATATCCTCGTCGACTTCGAGTACGACCGCGAAGTGGTTTCGGCTCGCTTCGGCCAAGTTCGCTCTCGCCAGGATAAGCTGTGCAAATTTCAAGCATCATGCAAGGTTTATCACAATGGCTCATAGCTTAGGCTGAGTTTAGATCAAGTTCCAATCGATTCGAAGGATCATCGTGCAAGTGCCTACTACGAAGGAAGAGGAGAAGAAGTTGGGCAACGTCGGCGTGTATCGCGGCGGCGCGTTTCGTCGCGGCGTCACACTTTTTCTTCACTTGGATTGTCCGGTAGAGCTGCGCGATATTGAAGTCGACTCGCATGATCACGATCCCAATCCGGGATACGTACGTCTTATTTTCGATCTTTCAGTGTTGTCTTCAGGATGGCCAAAGAAGGGATCGCCTCTTTCGTGGTACGAATTCGGATGAGAAACCAGACGATCACGCCATTCATGACTCGCATGTCTTCGTTATCGACTTTTCACCCACGTCGGAACTCACTGTAACTCATAATTATTTGTCTTCAAACGTTTAGCGCCCGAACTTGTACATGATTCTGAGTCGTCTCCATGTACGAACTCGCATCCCGATTGAGTTCGCGTCCGTGGATCTTGTTGCCGTGCTCTGGGGACGGGGCAAGTGCCCGTATTCGGTGGATCCTTTTATGGCGACGGCCAGATACTCCGAGGAGATTCGAAAAGTTGGTTGTGTTTTTTTTCGACAGTTGAAATTTAGGCCGTGATGGAGACGCTGGAGAGCGGCGAAGCTAAGAATGAAGTAACTCCAGTCTTGTCGACGAAGACTCTGGAGAACAGCGGAGCTAAGACTGAGGAGCCATCGATTGGTGACAAGTGCGACACCAATACCTTCACCATTCGTTATCTTCTCGACGCGCTCATCTCGCGCGGTTGCATCGTTTGGGATCAGCTCTGTCTTCAGAAGCGTCATTGGGAAGACTTCTTGAAGGCTGTGCTGAACTCCTATGTTGAGGATCAGAAGGTACTCAAGTCTCGCGAGGAAGCTATGTTTTGTAGTTGACTTTGTTTGTCTTGGAACGCATGCTGAACACGCTCGACGAGCAGAGGGACTTCGGAAGCATCAAGAAAATGTTCATGCTCGAGAGACGTCGTGCTAAACAGTCGCTCGATCTTCAACGTGACCTGGAGCGGGAGGACGCGCGTGACGGATATCAACGAGTTCGAAAGGTTTATTTAGTCTATTTGCAAGAATATCTGCTTAGATTGTCATTACACCAACGCGCAAGATTTACGTCGTGCCGGAGTTGTTGATGGGCAACCGGGTGCTACGCGCTTACGATGACAATGGAAATCGGGCGATACGCGTTCAGTTTCGCGACGACGACAACATGCATATGAGGACGAACACAACTGGAGACTGGCTCATCAAGTTTACCGTCGGTGAGACCCTCAAGAGCGGTCTCACTATTGCAGGTTTGTGATTGTTTGTCTTCCCTCACTTCTTATTATTTAGGACGCAAATTCGTGTACTTGGGCTCGTCGAACTCGCAGATGCGTGACAATGGCTGTTACTTCTTTGACGAACACGTCGACGTCGATATAATCCGCCGAAGTCTCGGTCGTTTCAATAAGATCTCGAGTATCCCGAAAATGATGGCACGAATGGGACAGTGCTTCACTCAGGCCAGGGTTTGTTGTCCGTCTCTTGAAGCAGTTGAATTCGCGTTTCTTTAGCAGTCCGGTGTGCCCATGGAGCGCTTTGAGTACGCGGAAGCGCATGATGTAGTCGGCGGGAATGATGCCACTGGTGAGCCCTACACGTTCTCAGACGGAGTGGGTACGATCTCGATGGACTTTGCCAAGCGCGTATCCCAAGACATGACTCTCGGCAAGGGAGTTCCTTCTTGCTTCCAGGTGCTTTTCGTTTCCTCTCAACTTTTCAACCAAGAGTTTAGTTCCGACTTCGCGGCTATAAGGGAGTGCTCTGTGTGGACCCGCTGATGGATGCGAGGAAAGAATGGGCGGATCGACTTGATCTGCCGGATGGAATCTACGATCACGAGAAGAATCGTCTGTCGTGCTACTTCCGACCATCTCAGAACAAGTTTGTCTCACTTTGTTTGAAAAGAGATTCACAGATTCGATGCACCTCGGGACTCGAACATCGAGATCGTGAAGTACTCGGCGCCGACTCCGCTCTCCCTCAATCGACCCTTCATTAACATTCTTGACCAAGTGTCGGGCATGCAGTCGACACAAGCTCACATGCGAGTGACGGATCGAATCGCCGAACTTCTCGATCAACAGCTTTCTTCGATGGCCAAGACTCTTATTCGTGAGGTAAGATCTTTCTTGAAACAGCAACTGGCAGGATCGTTGTCGAAGCCGACTCAAGGAGATGCCGCGACGAATTGATGTCGACTGCATCAGTGAGGCGAGAGGATTCAAGTTGGTGGACGAACCCTTCTTTCGCTCTCAACTCAAGGCTGCTGTCAAGTACACTTTGAGTGAGTTGCAACTATTAGAAATAGTGTCGGTGGGTCTCGCTGTTACTTTGTCTTCACGGCTACGCCTTTGGTTCAATAATGTATTCGTTTCAGCCAAGCAGCTTCACAAGGAACAAATCCGAATCCCAGCTGATTGTGGTCGCGCAATGTTCGGCGTTATGGATGAGACGGGTCAGTTGCAGTATGGTCAAGTCTTCGTGCAGTACACGAGGAACATCGGACTCAAGGTGCCGACAGCAATGGCCGAGAGGATCATTCTCAAAGGTTTGTGCCGTTCTTCTTCAGCAAACTTGACGTTGCAGGAAAGGTTCTTGTCACGAAAAATCCATGCATTGTGGCGGGCGACGTTAGAATCTTCAAGGCAATCGACATTCCGGAACTTCGTCATCTCAATGATGTGATTGTCTTCCCACAGTACGGACCCAGACCGCATCCGGACGAAATGGCTGGTACGTTTCAGGGGAACGGCGTACATGACTTTCTTTAAAAAACGCATCATGCTCGTATGCTGTTGAACATAGTCTTAAAAATCAAGAGGTTGAAACATATGAGAGAGCCTCACTTTGAAGTAGCGATTCCGTATTTCCAGGCTCGGATCTGGACGGCGATGAATACTCGGTGATGTGGGATCCGAACCTTATGTTCGACTACAATGAGAAGGCCTTTGATTTTACGAAGTTTTCGGTGCAACCCGAACAAGTGAAACCGGAAGAAGTGGTCAGTTTGGCTTCAATTTGACAAGATGAACATAAACTTTTAGACGAGCAAGTTCATCGACTTTTATGTGAAATACGTCACTCAAGACTCGATTGGAATGATCGCAAACGCCTTTCTCGTCAACTCAGATCTTCACGGAATAACGTCAAGAGTCTGCCAAGACATTGCCGTCAAGCATTCGCAGTCGGTCGATTTCCCGAAGACGGGCCATCCCGCGGAAAGGCTCACGAAGGTCTGCTCATCTTGAGTGCTTTGAGAGCGAGTCTAGAAATGGACCTTCACAGATGAAGGCGAAGACCTACCGCCCGAGGTGCCGGAACGTAAGCCCGACTTCATGGACAAGACGCATGAGCCGGCGTACCGTTCATCGCGTCTCATCGGTCAACTTTATCGTGATATCAAGACCGTCGAAGACATCATCCTTCTTTGTGAAGTGAATGAAGGTCATCAAGACGTGGAGCTGGACCCGGACCTTATTTTCGATGGCTGGAAGAAGTACAAGGCGGTGGCCGAGCAGCACCTTGATTCTTACAATGCTGCGATCCGAGTACGTTTCAGGGGTTCGGATTTTGAATTCCGGACTTGTTTAGGGTCAAATGGAAAACTATGGAATTGCGAGTGAGGGCGAGCTGATGAGTGGTTGCATCTGCAAGATTCGAAATCGTCTCTCGGATCGAGACAGCGACGACATGAGCTTTTTCAACACAAATCAAGTCATCGAGAAGAACGTCTCGCAGATCTTCAAGTGGTATCGCAAGGACTTTTTCGAGGTTTATTTTGCTGAAAATATGCGAAATTTGGTCTTTTAGGAATTTGGAGGATTCGAGGAATGCACGGCGCTGTCGGACCGTCGACCGCGAACTGAAGGGGCGCCGGCTGATTCTCAGCGTCGAACGTGCTCTACGGCGACCGAAGAGATGATGCAGAAAGCGAGTGCCTACTACCAAGTGGCTTATGGTTTGGGTTTCCGCCTCGTTCCAGTGTTTGTTTTTAGCACGAGCCAATGAGCCTCAAGAAAAGAACACTCGTTTGCTGTCGTTTCCTTGGGTGGCCTTCGACGTGCTGGCGAGGATGAAATCGGAGAGGACGCAGGACCGACCACTGACAGACATGAGCATCAGTTACCCGATCTACGAGCGCCTCGACACGCACATGAAGAAGTTCGTCGAAGAGAACAAAGAAGACTTTGAGAAGACCATCGATGAATTGCGCAGCGTTGTTTGACTTTGGCTTGTGGAGCTGAGTGGTTCAGATCCCAGCGCTCAAGTGCTACATGGACATCAACACGGGCTTCGACGAGCTCCTCTATCTCGTCGTTTCGTGGGCCAAAGTCGAGGGCGTCTTCGAAGCCGAGAAGTTGAACAAGTTCCACGTGGCGCTGCTCCTCGTCCAGTACGGCGTCGGCTATCTTGTGCCGAGCATCACCGAGTTCATGGTGACGGTGAAAGATGTGGATAAAGAGGTGCCGCGCACAAAGTATTCACTGCAGCGACGTGGAGAGTTCCTACTTTCCTTCTTCGTGAGTTTTATTTTCTTTAGTCAAACATTCAAATGCAGGAGTTCCTTGCGTCTCGTACCTTCAAGCGAATATCGATCTTGGACTTCAGCGAGGCATACCTGAACTACGATGCTGTCTTCAAGAACGATGAATGGTTGCCCTTGCATTTGGTGCGTTCTTTTGGCTTGAGAAACTGGTGCACTTATAGTCCGCATTGAAGACCTTTCATGTGGCGATCTACACGGGTCGTCTCCCAGTACCGCTCAAGTCAGACCCGCCCTCGGATATCGGCCGCATCACCCAAGTTGAGGGCGAACCCTTCATCGTTGAGCTTCCATGCGAGTGTCTCATGTTGTCTTCTTACCAGTAGTTTAGATGGCGCGGAAAAATGTGAGAAGTTCATGGAGAAGCTGAAGGAGGAGACCGGTGCCGAGCACGTCGTCATGCGACGCCTTCCCGGTTGCAGAAGTGAGTCTTCATTCGCCTCCTCACGGCTTTGCTTTCAGACAGAGTGACCGTCTGCTCGTATGGAACCTTCCAGAGTCTGCAGAAGCTGCGCTCGCTGCTTGCCGTGATGCCCGACCCGAAGGCAAAGGGCAAGGACTTGACTGACCGTCTCGCCGAGCTGACCTTCACGCAGGTGATGGGAGAAGAGGCGCTAGAGGAACTGCTTGGGGGGCTGGCGGAGTGAACAAGTTGCTTCGTGAACCTTTATCTTGTACTGTTGTTTCTGTTATTTTCTGTTTAAGATTTTCTTGTTTGGTATTATTCTTCGTTGTTTGAGGAATAAACTTGTTCTTGTTGTCGGGTGTCGGACACAGATATCCCTAAGGGGTTATCTCTTGTCAGAGGATTCACATAAGCCCGGGGTCTACTTGGTAGTGATCCATCCACTTCGAGTTGTGACGCCCTTCATCTGTCAGCCATCTCTTTAGTCCTCAACTCTTTTTCCCTTTCCTTCCCTCAGTCAATTCCGCCCAGTTCTAGCATTAACTGAAACCACTTTGACGATCCACCTTGTCTGCACTAACTGCTTCTTCCCTTCTCCTCGGAGCATGCCTCAGGGGCAGGAGCACTCGGTTCGAGCTCGTGCACGCTTTCGCAGTGAAACACTCTGTGAGAGAGAAAGCGAAAGAGTGGGCAAGAAGAGAGAGCGTCGATGTTCCCTTCGCGCAAGCCAAAGAGAAAAATTGCCTGCGGTGCCCTACAGCGACACGTCTCAAGCAAGCCGTTCCGAGTGAAACCAAGGCAAGCTTGTACCGTATAAAAGGTGAAGGGAGAGAGGAGTCGTCACTTCAACTGCCAGCAATGTCTGAGAAGCAGGACACCTCCTCGC
>JAQIXL010003148.1:0-11056 GCA_034700245.1 Poikilolaimus oxycercus | reverse complement strand
AGATCGGAGAAAACTGGAAACCCACTGTAGACACGCTCTTTGAAGGCTCTTTGATTCTTGCAGAGAACGAGTGTTAACTTGAGAAGCGATGAAGTAGACGACGAAGACCAGCAAGACGAGCAACATTTGACCGAATGTTGATGCCTCCTGCCCATTCTCACAATTCACAACAAACGTAATGGATCTTTCGAATTCTCAGAAAACCCGCATAACACAAATTGTCTCCCCCCTTTCCCAACAGCTTCACATCAAGTTATGTGCCGTACAACGTTTATTGATCGTTAATGTTTCCGCACTAGAGATCCTCGCAGTAACAATTCACAAAATTCCATCCCCACTGGTCTGGCTCACATTTTTTCACGCGACAAGGACTATTTGAGATGACGCCATTGCACGTCTCATGGCATTGCGAGCAGGCCTTGGCCTGAAGGTGGTTGATACATCTGACAAGAGGAGAACGTGAATTCTGAACTCGAAGCTCGAGCCTTACTTTCCTCCGCTTATTGTTGGAATAAACGTGGCGAGGAGAAGAAGAAGGAGCACAGCACGCATTCTATCACGAGTCTTCACAACGACTAACAATTCTTCTTCGTCGACAGCGTTTTGTCGACACGAAAGGGCGAGTCATCGACAAGGGAAGATGTTGAAGAGATTCAAAAATAAAGCATCGCCGATGACATCCAAATTTCGACGCACTGCATCGGGAGCGACGACGATGATCGGCCGACTGCGACTTCTCCTCCTCTTCCTGCTCCTCCTCGTCCAAGCCGTCATCAACGGGTAAGAGGCAGACGGCCTGCGTTCGGCGGCGGGACATTCCGCCCGAGGGAGATACTACTGTCGTCTTGCCAAACTCGGCTCACGACTCTGCCTGCAGAGGTGAGATCGAGGTGGCGGGCGTGCGCGTGGAGCCGGAGGGCGGCAGCGAGACGACGGTCCTCGAGGATCCGAGTTCGCCGCTCGTCTTCGTCGTCTTCGGCCGCGGCCTCTCGCGACTCCGCGACGGCGACATTTGGTTCACGGCCGCCGATCACTGCAATGTTTGTGGTGGAGATTAGAATAAGAGAAGAGAGTTGGAAGGGAAATGCAACACTGAATACTGGCTCACACTCACTCACAAGCACACTGGAACTTGTTGGGTGGTCCTTCAGTTGCCCTCTTTCGTGTTTTCGAAGCCCTATGCTAATCTCGATTAGCATGTCTATTTGTAGAACTTTTTCAGTCTTACCAGCGAAGATCTAGCTGCACGGTCATCAAGCCTCCCTCTTGCAGGAGAGCGACACGATGCCGCACCGACAGAAGTTGCCGGCTCGGCTGCTACGAAGCGGCTCGTCCTTCGCCATCATCGAGGTCGACGAGGAGATCACCGTCGAATCGCTGCATCTTTGCGCCCGCGGCGCCATCGGACAAGACCGAGTCGAGGTGCTTGTCTCTCTCCTCTCCCACTAAAAGTCTCTTCAGACACTCCGAATAGTGATCCGACGAGGCGGCCGCACCGCCTACTACGTGGTCTTCGCCGTGGTCTTCCCGGCGCTGCTCTTCCTCTCCGCCTGCTTCTCGGGCCTCAACCTCTCGCTCCTCTGCCTCTCGCAGTCGCAGCTGAAGCAACTCGCCAATCAGAAGAATGACTGTAAACAGGCAAG
The DNA here is from genome assembly GCA_034700245.1 of Poikilolaimus oxycercus. Lineage (NCBI taxonomy): Eukaryota > Metazoa > Nematoda > Chromadorea > Rhabditida > Rhabditidae > Poikilolaimus > Poikilolaimus oxycercus. Next base: position 9,413 of record JAQIXL010003148.1, on the reverse strand, counting down.
TCAATTCCCACCTCGATTAGGTTTCAGAAGCGCTGGGCACGCCAGATCCTGCCCTACCGTCTCCACACCAATCGACTCATCTGCACGTTCGCCTTGGGCAACGCGCTGGCGAACACGGCGAACACGATCCTCGTGGACGAGACCTTCCGCGAGATGGCCGTCACGCTCTGTCTCACGGCCACGGCCGTCGCCTGTTTCGGCGAGATCCTTCCGCAGGCCATTTGCTACAAGAAAGGTCTGCCCTTCTTGTTATCGTAACCCCGCAGGTCTGGAATTGGCGGCAAAGACGCGCTACTTCACAAAGTTCTGGTACTACGCCCTGTCGCCCTTCACCTTCCCGCTGGCGAGGTTTCTCGATTGGGGACTGGGAAAGTGAGTCTTGAAGACCTCGTTGCAGATCTGTTTCAGAGATGTGAATGTGCTGTTCTCGGAGGAGCGCCTCAAAGGCCTCATGAAGCAGAGCGACGTCCGACCCGGCGACAAGGACTTCGTGAAGAACGCCATGCAGTTTCCCGAGAAATGCGTCGGCTCCGTGATGACGCCCATCGAGGACGCCTTCGTCGTCTCCTCCAGTGATGAGCTCGACACAAATGTTGGCTCTTACTCTTACGGAGAGAATCTTCAGTTGCTCGTGTCGATAGTGGAGAAGGGTTACACGAGGATTCCCGTTTATGAGGGAGCGAACCGTGGCGACCTCAAGCGAGTCCTCAACGCCAAGGACTTGGTCCTCTTCGGTGGTCGACCCAAAACCTGCAAGGTCTCGGACATCCTCCAAGAGGTCGAGGCGCGTGGCGACGACTCCGAGGTGCTTCTTCTTTAAGCAAACGAATTTCTTCAGCTAAACTTTGTGACTGAGGAGACACGAGCCGAGTCACTGCTCGCCGAGATGCTGCGCGGCCATCAGGTACTGTAACCCTTCTCTCCAAGGCCTCTTCTTCAGCACCTCTACGTGGTCGTCCGCTTCACGGCGGCGAGCGTCTACCGTATTGTCGGCCTCATCACCCTCGAGGACGTCATCGAGGAGCTCTTCGGCGAGATAAAGGTTTCCTCCTCCTTCACAGCGGGAGAAGGAAGCAGGATGACTCGGACAAGACATGGCGCAACCGCCGCCTCGGACCGCATCGCGACCAGGAACATCTCGACTGGTTCCGCGCCAGCGAGGGCACTCGTCTGCCCGCCAATCAGGCACTTTTCATTATCCAGGTTCCTCTTCCTCTTCCTTTAACCCGTTCAGAATATGCTTCAAACGACGAAGCTTCGCGAGCTCGGCATGGACGTGCCGATGGTGCGCGCCCTTCTCGACCCGTCGCGACTCTGCACGGTGGGAGTCAACGCCAAGGAGAAGCGACTCGTCGAGTACCAAAAGAAATCTCGGCCAGTCTACCCTTCCTCACAGACGAGGATTCGATCCAGTTGCATGATCGCCTTGGTGGACGGCACACTGCGTCTCGACTCGCCGACCACGCAGGGCTTCGTCGACCCACCCGGCATCTACGGCGAGCATCTTGTCGAGCGAATGGTCCTCAAGAACTACAACAATGAGGTTTTGAAGACTACCCTTCGAGAGGCAGACAGTTGACGGCCGAGAAGACGAGGGAGATCTTCTATGTGGCGAGCCACAACGTCTTCGCCCAGCCCGGCGCCGCCTACTTCCGCATCTCGCCCTCGGACATCTTCAGCGTCATCGCCAAGCACACGCAGAAGAAGCTTCAGTCCCGAGTTCGTCCCCTTCTTCAAGAAAAAGCCCGCAGTTTCTCTACGCGGCGAGACCGGCACCGCTCCCGGCCTCCAGTCCGCCCTCGGAGATCATGCAGAAGACTCAGACCCCGTGAGTCTCCCTTTAAAACAAGAAGTCCCAGGGAGGAGCCCGAGTACCAGGCGCCGCCCACCGAGACGGAGACGTCGATCTCGAAGAAGATCGACGACAGCGCCGCCCCCAAGAAGCCCGAGGAGACGATGACCGAGTCGTCATAGAGCCCCAACGATAAACTGCCTATATAAGACCTTGAATTGCTAAAATCATGTTTATCTGCAAGGCAGTAAAGCAACCAAGAAAAGAAAGAACCGAGATCGACGACCAGCAAGTTTGACCCGCCCTCACAACCAGAAAATCTGCAAGAACAACCAAAGTTTGAAGGCAAAAATCCGTAGAACTTACTTTTGAAGAAACTGCCGACGCGGCCCCATCTGCTTCTTTGTTTGATAAGAACAAACTGAAACCAAAAAAAGGTTAGGCACAGCGGCTACAAATGTAACCGCTTCTTGTGTGCCGGCCTATAATGAGATTAGACACACGTTTTTTGGACTCGATCATTTGTAGTAGTATCTGTTCTGTTCTCATCGACTCCTTTTTATAATCTTTCGGTATACTCTCCAATATTCACAGAAAATAAAAACCAAACAAAAAACTGAGATCACTTGCGGTGCACCTTTTGTGGAGAAAGATCGGCCTTCGGACGAAACGAGCACTTGTCCTCGTGGAGCCTCAACCATGTGCCGATACCCGTGAAGTCACAAAAGCGACAACTGCAAGAACATTGTTGAAACAAGCAATAGACTATCTCTCACCTCTTCTCGTAGTGTTGTCGATAGTGTCTCTTCCGTAAGTGCATCTCGAGGACGCGCTTGAGTTTGGCTGAGTACGAGCACTCTGGACATTTGAACGTCGCTTCCTGAAACAATGGCATGAAAATGTTGAAACAGAGACTAGACTCACTTTGCTGTGCACTGAAGACATGTGCCGATCCAGAAGTTGCTGAGACGAGAAACGACGAGATGTCGCGCACTCATCACACTTGAAGGGATGACTCGTTTCGATGTCCTCGGAGTGCTTGGCTTTGACGTGACGATTCAGATGTTCGGATCGCTTGAAGGCCTCTCCACACTCCTTACACTTGTGTGCTCGGACATCTCGATGCACCTGGTCACGATGCGAAAGTAGTACATGCCTGAAAATCAAAGTAAGGTGAACAAGGATGCACACAAACCTTCTTGACGTAGAGAAGTCACAGTCGTTGCATTCGAAGCGCTTCGCCGGCTTTTCAGAAGCTGCCACCTCCGGAGGCTTGAGATCAGCCTTAGTGAGACCAAGAGTGCGAGCAGAACCGCGAGCATTCAACTGCTTGAGATGTTGATACAGCGCGTACGCCCTCTTCTCGCGTCTCGGATTCGGTGGCAGTTCCTCGCCGTCTTCCAGGTCTTCATCTTCATTTGGATCGTAGTCCATGTTCCAAGCACTGTGCGATTCTGCATCTTCATTCGATCCGACGAAGCCCGAGTCCACCGGGGACAGAACGCGGCCCTAAACATCCATTGTTAAAATTTCTGTCAGCGGAAGAAGAAGGAGGGAAAAGAAACGAAATCAACAAATATGATTGCACAACAAACCTCATAATCGTCATCGTCGTCGTCTTCGAAACAGCTGTCATCGGAGCCATCGGGTGCCGCAAGTGAAGTGGAAGGCAACAATTCCTGGTATTCTCGAACTTCTTCGGCATCATCTGCAAAACTCAAAGCATTTGGAAGAAAATCGTGGACGCACCTGGAGAAAATGTGTCTTTCGACGCTGAAAGCGGTTGAATTGCGTTGGGCGACGACATAAACGAGTGAGAGTTGAAGTCCTCAAGAAGGCCGAAATTCGAAGTGGACGGCTCGTCCGAGGCCCAACCCGCCGGCCATCCTGTGTCCGAAGACATTCACAAGCCTAAAAACGTTCACAGATTACGCTGAGTCGCAAAGTGCTACGACACGGCGAGTCACGCAAAGCAAATCTGTCCGGTCCGATGGGAGATGCGAAAAACCGCGCGCTTTTTTAATTTTCTGCACGCGCGCATTTCTGGAGACGTCAAGAAGCCGTTCTACAGCTTTGTTTTAGCTTGTTTCTCGCTATTGTATACGTTCTCGGGGAAATCCATGCACAGAAATGTGCGTCTAGATGCAGAGAATGATTCTAAATACTTGCAAGCATGAAAGAAAGACTCGCGTAGACCATTCATTTCTTGGAATAGGAAATGGGTCGGGAGAATTCTGCTGGGACGAGTATGAAAAAGGACTCGTTTCTCATCATTTTGTTTGTTCTAAGGGAAACCCATGCACAGAAATGTGCGTCTAGATGCAGAGAATGATTCTAAATACTTGCGAGCATGAAAGAAAGACTCGCGTAGACCATTCATTTCTTGGAATACGAAGAGAAAACAAAGGAAAACCACGGCACAAATTTCGCAAAACGGAGCGCCGTACTCCCGCACGCGTTGAAAATTCGCACCTCGGGCGATCTCCCATCGGGCCGGACACTTTGACTCGCCGTGACGAACCATTACCGAAAATCTAACAAAATCTTTGAAATCACAAGAAACAGAAGCAAAATGGAGCTGAAAACAAAACCGACGCCAAGATTTTTCGCGCCGCACGCCCTAAAAATTTCGCAGCACATGCAGGTTGTCGCACTCGGTTCTATGGACTGCGAAAATCAGCCCGCCTGCCGCGCAGCTTGCAAGAGTTTCATACAGCCGCGTTTCATACAACTCTCTTGCTGTTTTAGTGTACATGCATGGTTTTCTTCCCAGTACATTTATTTCAGTGTATTTGTGAGGATGACTAGTCGATGTCGTCGGGCGTCGGCGTGCGCACCTCGATGGTCAGCTCCCACCAGGCGATGGGATGGCCGGTCATCCACGTCACCTTCTCCATCAGAATCTTCAGCTTCCTCTTCCGACTGAAATCCTCCTTCGACGCTTTCTTCAGTCAGACTCGGTCTTGGTGGAGATGAAGGCGAAGCCGTCGTCGCGGTCCTCGATCCCCGAGAGCATCTGGCGACGGGTGAAGTCGCCGAGGACGCTCGTCGCCAGCTCGTCCGCGAATTCCTTCAGTTTTCTTCTTTAATTCTTTGTCAGTCTTGAACCTTGTAGAAGAGGCGGACGCGGAAGGCCTTCGCCTCAGCGCGGCGGTCCTTCCAATTGTCTTTGATGACAACCTCCAGATACTTCTTCATTCCACCGCGTGTCACATTCCTTTGAGTTCTCAATTGTCTCGAGGAAGACCAACGAAGTCATGGCGGTGAGCTCGATGAGGTCGAAGTCGAGACTCATGAGGAGAGCATCGCTGAAGCTGCAGTGACACTCGGGCACCCTCCAGAACGCCTCCTTCAAGCTTCTCTTCTTCCTTCCTTTGAGGGTACCGTCTGTTGATGATTCTGGCTAAGTCGAAGGGAGTGAAGACGGGCAAGACGAGGGTCGGTGAAGAAGGCCTCGTTGAAGGCAACCGGGCTGCAGTCGAAGATGCCGAGATTCTCGCCGCGGGAGACGACCAACATCTCGAGCACCGACTCCCAGTCTCCCTCCGGGTTCTCACCTAAAGGATAAGGTCTTTCCTCTTCTTCTAACCTCTGGCGAAGCCGCATTGGATGAACTTTTGCTGCCATCGACCTTCCTTCAACTTCCACTTTGCACACTTTGGAATCAGCGAAATGATCGCTTTGCGCTGAATTTCCTTCTCGATCTTATGTGATTTGGATGAAAACCGTCTTTCGGTCGTCGGGGAAGATGCCAACATTCTTGAAGGAGCAGTGCTTGGTGATCCGAGCGACGGCTTCCTCGAGCACCGCCGGCATCTTCAACTCTCCTCTTCCCAGAAGTTCCAAAACCTGACGATATTCAGTACGATAGAAGACGTTGAACTGCTGCGTGCGCTGCAGCTCGTTGATGCAGTTGTGACGGGCCAACTCCGTTCCTCTGCAAGTCTTTCTAATGCCAGCCAGTACTCATTTGCATTTGCCGCAATTCACCCAAATGCAAAAATATGATTTATTGAAGCCAACTTTGGGCCCTCCTTTTTGTCTATAGAGGAGGAGCACCTGTAGAGGGCATTGTGAATGTCGTTGAGAGGCAAGATCCAAGTGCCGAAGACGGTGCCCGCGACAGCCGCCACTCTCTCGCGCAGCCACCACCATCTGCCTTTTCTCTTCTTCCTTCTCAGTTCCTTACAAGTCCATGGGCGGGAGGGCGTCGTCGGGCGGCGCAACAGGGCACATGACGGCCCTTCGTCGCGGCGAGGAGACGCCGAGGAGAAGGAAGTTCTTGTCGCCGTGCCGCACCCAGCACTCCACGTCGCGGAACTTCTGCATTGCTTTTGTTTACTTTCTCTTATTTGTCAACAACCTTGAGACGGTTTCGGTTCTCGAGGATGGCGCGGCGGAGTTTCTTGCAGACGAGCTCGACGCGCAGAAGATCGGCTGGCTCGAGTTGCGCCAGAATCCTTTCGACCAGCACGTCCTTCGGTATCGTGAACAGTCTGGAGAGGCTTGTCGAGGAGAGGTGGAAGGACCCTTTGGGCGATGGTTCCTCGACGGAGGCCGGCGGAGGGTCGGGCTGACGGCGGTGGCCGAGGGCCAGCGAGGAGAGGAAGAGCATCGCGGGCGGTCGACGAGGCCCGTGTGAGTAGAAACTGAAAGGGATTTGTATCTCAAGCTCTTGTAAGGACTTCGAATGAAAGAAATTTTCCTGTCTCCTCCAGTCGGAGCTGGCAATTCTTGCAGTCTTTGGGCAACGTTTGAGCGTTCTGCCGGAAACGAGCCCAGCAAAACCGAAGAGAGAAGATTTACGAGCTGCGCGGAGTGTAGTTGCTGTCGACAGTTCTCTCATCAAGGCTGTCTCGGTTTCCTTATTGAAGAAAAAGGTTCAGGAAATTTATTTCCATCGTCCAGGGCTTCTTTCAAAACAAATCATCGTCTCCAGTCTTGTATTTCCGTCAAGAAATTGCAAAAACAATCGAAGTCGTCGTTCGTCGACTGATTGCAGCCATACTCGTCGGTTCCCATTTGCCGACACAGAGAAAGACACTCGACTTCGCATTGCTCTTGAGTGTCGTAGCCACCTCGCGCGGGCTCAGAGCGGTAGGCCACGAAAGAGGACGACGAAATGGCTTGTAGAAGAACTATCAGCGATATGAAGAAGACTCGCATCGTTACTGAAAAAAATGCAATCTTGGCAATAAACGTCGATGTCAGTTGTTCAAATACTCAACAGATGAAACAGAAGAGCATAAAAATGTTATGTGAAACGACAAAAGAGAGGAAGAGGAAGTGGATGTTCGAGGAAGTGCCGGGGAGGCGGTCGCCGTCGAGAAGATGGCAAAAGAGGGGAGGCGTCTCGACGGCGTCCCTTGTTTTTTGACCGCCGCCCCTGCATTCGACAGGCCAGCCTGCACACAATCTTGTCCTTCTCCCTTCAGTTGGGGCGTGGGCGGTAATGACTTTGAAGGAAGAAAAAGTGTAGCAAAACTCTGTGAATTATTGCGTTCTGCTCTCTCTGTCAAATTCGGTCTCGGTCTAATTCCTGCACGTCACATCCGGTTACCGGATCATGTTTTCAAGTCAGAAGAAATCTCTCAATCTCAAGGCAGCCACAATTTGAAATCTCAGGGGAAGAACGAACAATCGGCGACAAGCCACCTGAATCTCAAAAGTCGAAACCACGAAACCAGTCTCAACTTCGCTGTTTTGCTTCGATTCGTCTTCACTACTCCTTTTCGTGACATTTTTGATGTGTTTCACCAAGTAAAGTTTTTGCCGTGTTTAGAGTTGAGTCTAATCTGAAGCGCTGATTAGGCTCTTTGTTTTCGGAATTTTGCAATGGATTCTGTTTCGCTGTCTCGGTTAATTGGATGCCTAGAAGTTTCAATCAATACCGTTTGAGGAGGGACAGGCAAAGCTTTTCGTCTTTTATCATTGTGAGTATCAGAGATTCTCCTTCACTTTATGTGTTTTCACCGACTCGATGCGCCCTTTCGACAAACTTCATTCAACTCTTATCGCGACGAAAGCAGACGACTAGACTAGTTTTCACATCAAGACATGTGTTGCTGGACTGTTTTCATTTAGTCTCTTTGACGAGACTTTTATTCACAATGAAATGTGCATCACAATCGATGCTTGATTAAAGCCAGGATTATTATTTGCTCTTCTCTTGCCAGCACACATAGTTCCAAAGCCGTTTAGTCAAGTTTGCTTAAACCTCGCTCTCCTAACAATAAGCAGTGGAGTTACTAACATAAGCACGAGAGCCACATTTTTCGATAGTGCTAAACATCGATCCAGTTTAGCAGAAGGGGGTACGCCGACCTGGTTGAACTATCTACTACTTCGAAGACGAGTGAGACTTGTTAGGGAAGAAGCTTTTATTGGCACTTCGTTTGAAGACTTTTTCAGCCGTTGATATGTGTGCATTATTTCCAGGCAAGAAGAGCATCAAGTGTTGAGTTGATCGAGCTGAAGACGTAGATGTCCTGGCAACTGTCGATCATAGAAAGCCGTGCTTGTTGTTTCGTGACGCCCATTTGCCGGCTTTGAATTCGCAACCGCCAGGCCCCGATGTACTCTCGAGATTCGACTTTCACATCCTATTTCCCAATTTGTAAAATGTATGAAACTTACTTCGATCAGGCAACTGCCTCTCGACAGTCATCTTCCTCACAAATGTCACCGGCGGCGATTCCGTGAGTTCAATTGAACCTCGTGGATCCTCTGAAGCTTCTTTTAGAAACATTTTCTTCCTCACCGACGAGAGGCATGACCTGATTGCGACTGTAGCCGGTGCCCGGCCGACTCTGGCGACTCTTGTTGGAGATCGAAGTAGGCGGTCGAGACACTCTCGAGACGCGATCGAACGGCTCGTGTATCTCTTCTTGCTCTGGCGACATTGTTGGAGGCTTCTCAGGACTCGCTGTGTCCTCCATGTCTTCGATGTAGGCTGCATTGTCCTGTCCTCCTGCTTCTTCTTGTGTGAAGGTCTTTGACGAGGGAGGTCTGTCATCTCCAATCGGCTCTGTTGGTCCGGAGTTGAGTGAAGGAATATCGCCTGAAATGAAGCCGGATCGTTGATAATTTTGAGAATTGAAGATTACCCCACGAAAACAATAGCTGTGCCAAAGAGTTTTGAAAATCAAGTTCAAATGAAACGTAGCAGTTTACTCACCCATTGGCTCGGGCGTCTTGGACGTCTCTCCGCCAGAAAGAGGCGGGGATCCTGTTGACGAGGTCGGATGCTCCTCGGCAATAGCGGCCGTTGTCGGGACGGCAGCTGCAGGGGCGGCGTGTCCATTGCTCATCGTGCTCTCCTCTGCTCCGAAGCCATCGCCGTCGGGACTAAAGCGAGGCAGTCAGATATGTTTCGTCGTGTGCAACTATGCAGTAGAGAATTTGATGTTTACTAGTACGCGGTGGGACTGGCCCTTACGATTTTCCAACATCTTTGGTTACTCATTTGAAGTCCCAATGGGTCTGTTCCAGACCTCGGCTCATTTTCTCATTTTCGACGGCTCATTTTCTCAAAAGCGCAAAAGCTCATTTTTGGCTTTATGCTAATGGCTCAAAAGAGCAAAAGCTTTGAGAAAATGAGCTGTCAAAAATGAGCTTTTGC
>JAQIXL010003147.1:0-11056 GCA_034700245.1 Poikilolaimus oxycercus | reverse complement strand
AAATTGCGAAATTCGCGCTGGGACCTTTCTCATTCTCTTCCACGATCAAAATGCGTGTCCCCTTGTTGTCTACATCGTTTATCTCTCAATAAACGCACAAAAGGGGCACATCACTCAAAGGCGAAAGGGTCGGGTCGGTCGAGCCAAAAGCGAAAGGGGTAGGGTGGTTTTCAACCACCCTCGGTTAACCACTGGTCCTGCAATCGAAGTCATGTCGTTAACTGTTCCTGATGTTCGTTCCCTTCGAGGAAACGAAGAAACTGGGAATGTTGCAACCCCCCCCCCCCCTCGCCTTGGTCCTGCTGGGAAGGCAGCAGCCCTTTTTCCTAATGGGCCCGCGACTAACCTCATGGGAGATAAGAACTGAACGAAACGCTCAGCATTGATCGAGTCTGAAAGTCACAAAGAGAGTTTTGTGGAAAGCTAGTGATTGCCACCAAAAAAGCTTTCCTCCTGAATGCTTGAGTTCTTTCTGTCGAAAGGGCCGACGTTCCATTCAACAACGGTTCGAAGGAAGGTCCGAAGCGGAAATTTTTCAGTGTCCTGCCGTCGCTGACAAGATAAGGCTGCCAGAACCGTCGAATGATTAGCAGTTCGTTTGCTGTCATTATGTTCGACCTTGTAACATACTCGGCATTCAGACAAAAAACTCGAATGAGTGGCTTTTGTCTGTACATCCGCTGTTCGACTGCTTCGTTTTTCTTTCTACAGCCCAACGCGTTGGATCAGTGCGATAAGACTCCGACTGTAACTCTTCCTTGCTGCCTCCTGTGACTAGGTTGTGCTTTGTGCGGGCTGACTCGTCTGTCGAAACTTTTGGGTAACTAAATGCCCCACCCCCCCCCAATCTCCTCATTTGATGCTTTTGAGAAAGAGACACTATTTATATTTCCCCTCACTTTCTGAAAAGTATCCTAGAAGACCATGACTGGAGGCAATGACAAAACTGAGGCCAGGTGACCCTGAGGAGGGAAATTTTCAGTGTCGTCCCCCTTCGTTCGACGCGATAAGAAGAGAGCGCCCCGTTTTTTCCAGCCTTCTTCAGCTTCTCAAATGGCTTCTCTTTGAGACAATAGGCAGTCAACGCGCACCTCCGCATGCACAGCGTGCCCTCTTTCTTTAAAAACTGAAGAAGTTTTTCAAAGACGGCCTTCGTTGCATCCAAAGCCAACTCGGAAGATTCGTCTCTAGTTGCACTCTGCTCGAAACACAACCTGCAAGAGTCAATTCCGAATTGCCTAAATCGTCAAACGAAGCACGACATTGTCGCTTTCTGATTTTCGCGCTGTTCTCTTTGTTTTGAAGCTCATCTCATTTTCGCTAACTAAGTCCTGGAGTTCGTCCCGCAACCCAATCTTCATCAGTGCCTTGGGATGGAAGCTTGTCATGTAGTTAACTGTTTGTGATGTTCGTTCTCTTCGGGAAAGCGAAGAAACTGGGAAGGTTGCAACACCCCTTGGTCCTGCTGGGAAGGCAGCAGTCCTTTTTCCTAATGGCCCGCGACTAACTCCCTGAGAGATAACAACTGAACGAAACGCTCAGCACACTGACTGAGTGTCTGAAAGTCACAAAGCAAGTTTCGTGAAAATCTACCGCCTGCTACAGCTTTTCAGCATGACTACTTGAGTTCTTTCTGTCTAAATGGTCGATGTTCCCTTCAACAACTGTTTGAAGAACCGGCTGAAGCGGAAATTTTTCAGTGTCCCCCGTCGCTGACAAGATAAGGCGAGGAGGCGAGGGGTCTCCTTTCGAAGAGCTTCTCGTGCTTGGTGACGTTCGTTCTTCGCAGAGTCTCCTAAAAGTTTCTTCATCATTTTTTGCTGGCGAGCAGAAGAACCAAAATTCGATCTCACACTCTGACCACCAATTGAACTCACCTGCCTTGTCTGACATTCGCGATCTTTGCGAAACTTATCTTTTTGAATTGAAAGTTTTGACAATTGGCTTGTTCACCTTGAACCTCGCTAATTGTGAGTTCAAGACATCTCAAAATCCTTGTCAGGAGAGAAGACAGAAGACTCAAGGCACAAAGACGAGGGACGGGTGTTCCAGGTCTCATGGCTTCCCTTCAAAAGGGCAAACAGGCGCCTCATGGAGAGCCCATTTCAGCTGAAGGCCGGGAGACGCTGACGGCGGGAATTTTCAGTGTCTGCGTCGTTCCTCGAGATAAGAGGGGAAGGGAGCACACGAGACCGGCGCCTCCCGAACAGTCTTGCGTTTTTTTTCAGCCGCCTCCTCCTTCTTGAATGGCTTCTTCATGACACAGACAGCCGAAGAAACTCTTTTCTGCTCTTCCTGCTTGCCTGCTTCTCCAACTTCTCTAACTTCAAGCGCGTTCCTCGAGAATTGCTTGAAATTATTTTGTCGCAATTCGCATCGAGCTTGAAACATACCATTTTTTTACTTAACCAAAACTCTGCCTGTCTCATCGGCTGTCATTTCTTCTTCTTCGCGTTGCCGCGTTAGCCAACTTTCTAAATTTCACTTTCATCCATCGAACATTGCTTGAATCGTTTTGTCGCTTTTCATGTCCAAGTCGAAACGCATGCACTTTTTTCGCTAAGAATCCCATTTGCTTGACCACCTCCATTGGCCTAACTTTGACCTTTCCCCACCGACTCAAACAAACATTTATCATCGATTGCCCTTTCCGCAACGCTTGAAACATCGTCAGTTGGAAAACTTTAAGGATGATTTCCGTTGGCCAAAGAGGCTGAGCAGTGAAATGAATTCAGCGCTTGCTTCTACTGAAAAATGTGAAACTTACTCGATGTCGCTTGCTGATTTCCTCGTGTAGCCTCTGTTTTGAAGCTCATTTCAATTTCGCTTTCTTCATTCCTCGAATTCGTCCCGCAACCCAATCTTCAAAGTGAATTTGCTGTATCGTTAACTGTTCTGTTCGTGATGTTCGTTCTCTTCGGGAAAGCGAAGAAACTGGGAAGGTTGCAACACCCCTTGGTCCTGCTGGGAAGGAAGCAGATCTTTTTCCTAATGGGCTCGCGACTAACCCCTGAGAGATAAGAATTGAACGGAACGCTCAACACTGACTGACAATGAGTATCACAAAGCAAGCTTCGTGAAAATCTACCGCCGCTACAGCTTTCCTCATGACTGCTTGAGTTCTTTCTGTCCAAAGGACCGACGTTCCCTTCAACAACGTTCGAAGGAAGGCCTGAAGTGGAAATTTTTCAGTGTCCACCCGTCGCTGACAAGATAAGGCGACGCGGCGAGGAGTCTCCTTCGAACAGCTTCTCGTGCTTGGTGACGTTCTTTCCTTTTGAGAAGACTCCTAAAAGTTTCTTATTCATTTTTGCTGATGAGGAAGAACCAAAATTCTGACTCACAATCTCACCACTCGTATTGAACTCGTCTGTCTTGTCTGACTTTCGCGGCTTTTACGAAACTTATCCGTTTGAATCGCACCAGGTGTTGTCGATTCAATTGTTCACCCTGAACCTCACTGACTGTGAGTTAGACATTCACTAATCCTTTCTCAAAAGAGAAGACTTAAGGCACAAAGGCGCAGGACGGGTGTTCCGGGTCTCATGGACTTCCCTTCAAAAGGGCAAACAGGCGCTTCGTGAGGGGCCATTTCAGCTGAAGGCCGGGAGACGCTGACAGCGGGAATTTTCAGTGTCTGCGTCGTTCCTCGAGATAAGAAGGGATGGGAGCACATGAGACCGGCGCCTCCCGAACAGTCTTTCGTTTTTTTTCAGCCGCCTCCTCCTTCTCCAAATGGCTTCTCCTGCAGACAAGCGGCGAAGTTCACCTTTACCTCCTCGCCCTTGTTCTTCTTTTCTTCTGTCTTTTCAACTTCGTCGCCAGCCAGAAAATTGCTTGAAATAACTTTGTAACATTTCGCATCCAACTTGAAACATACCAAAATTATGTCTGTCATCGGCCGTTCGTCGTTCTTTCGATGTCGACGTTCTTCTTCACAGCTGTCGCTTTAGCTTACTTTCTAAATTTCAAAAGCGCCCTTTCATCAGTCGAACATTGCTTGAAATGACTTTGACGCTTTTCACATCCAACTCGAAACGTATACGCTTTTTTGCTAAATGCAAACAATCCTATTCCCTCGCTTTGCCACTCTCATTGACTATTTTTTGATTTCGACCTTTTCCCACCGATTTGCAACACATCCGTAAGACAGTTCCTAGTTGAAGTCGCGCCCTCTACCCATTCTCGCAGAGACAATAAGCGATAACAACGCCTCGCTGGTCTCTGCTAGTCGAGCAGCAGCACTTTTTCTAATGGGCTGGCATTGAAACGGGTCCTGATACTAAACCGAAATGTAAAACTTCGAATCATTTCCACAAGAATTGCTTTTCCTTAGGCTCGTACTGGTTGGAGCGGTCAAATTCCCCAATCCGCTTAATCTCTAGAATTGTTCTGCGCGTTTTTTTCCTGAAACCGATGTGGATGTGGTCCAGTTCTGTTTGTAATTATGATCTGCAAACAAACCGTGAAGCTATTGCGACATTCATTATCGCTTGTCTTTTTCGCATCGCTTGAAATATTGCCAGTTTGAGAACTCCGAAGATGGTTTCCCGGTGAGCCTGGATGATAGCAAGGAAATGAATTCGGCGCTTGTTTCTACTGAAAGATGTGAAACTTACTCGAACTCTATGCCTTGAATTCCATGTCTGCACAACTTTTTCGAAGACGCGTTTTTGTACTCCCAACAGTGATTATTTCTCCTTCGACCGGTCTTTGCACATAGCTTGAAACATCGTTTACAGAAACGCAGCATAAATCACAAATTCGTTTCCGTTCAACTGAGATTATGACCGCTGACCGTGAAAAAAATTTCGTCAATAACATAGCACAACGCTCACTGACATGAATATTCTCACGGGACGCCTGTTCGACCGCCTGAGTAATTCAGCTCAATTTGTTGGACCAACACGATAAGACCACAGCCGAAACTCTGCCTTGGTTGCGCTGTACGCCTTCGCCGTGTTTTGTAGGGGGGGGGGGCATGGCACGATCAATTTCGCTGACGATGAAACTTTTCAGTGTTTCGTTCTCTCATCGCGATAAGGGTATCCCTAGTCTTCGTTTTTTTCTTCTCTGCCTTCTCCGTCCGAAACCGCCTCTCCTTGAGAGCAGTCGACTCGGCAAGACTGCTTCCTTTCAGCGGCTTACCTTCCCTTGCGCCTCTCTCATTGCGTGAAAGCTGAAAGCTGTTCATAGAAGGACTTCAACAACCCATCGTCCGCAAGTAGCATCGCTACCTTTGAAAAGATCTTGAAACGAATCGCTTCAAAGGCAACAGACGGACTTACTTGACAGTCAATTTCTAGTGATTCATCTATTGATCGTCTTCGGATTTCCGTAGTGTTGCTATTGTTTCGAAGCTCACCTCATTTTCAGTCGATGTGTGCTCATCGTCGGAATCATTCCAACCATCACTCAGTTCAATCTTCCCCAGTCTCTTGCTAGCCGTGTAATCTCCTGCTTGCCATGCCGTGAATCGTTCCCGATGTTCGTCTCCTTCGGGAAAATGTCGAGACGGGAAGTATTTGCAACACCCGTTGCCTCCCTTCTCCTCGCCTGGCGGCAGCCCTTTTTCTAATGGGAGCCGCGGCAAACCAAAAGATAAGCGCTGAACGGAACGCTTAGTGCTGGCAGAAAGCACAAAGACTCTTTTCCACACCGCCACTAGCGATAATGTGAAGCTTCTGCTACGTCAGCTAACATTAAGCAAGTCGCTTTTTTGACAAGCACGCTTGCGTTCCATTTCAAGAAGACTGCCAATAATCCCACAGAGAGGGAGAAATTTTTCAGTAGTGTCTCCGAGTGCAAGATAAGGCGACGCAGCGAGGGGCCTCCCTCCGAACAGCATCTTGTGCTTGGTGATGTTCCTTCTTTCGCAGAGTGCCTGAAATTTTCTTTGTGTTTGGCCGATGAGCTGAAAGTGTGGAACAAAAATCTCTTCATCATTGAACTCGTCTGTCTTATTTTTCTTTCTTGATGTCATTGAAACTTACCCGTTTTCACTGCGAATTGTTTGCCGATCCCGAAGGTGGATATCAAATCAAAGCAAAACTCGAAGTGTCATTCTGGCTCTCACCTGAATCTCATTTGCTAGAAAGACGAATCTCAATCCAAGCAAACAATTGGTGTTTGGCTCAGGTCTTTCCGAAACTGCCGACGTTTTGCAAACGTTAGAGATAATAGAAGCCGAATGAAACAAGGCCGTGTCTCGGCTGTTGAACTCCTTCAATCCCCCTAATGAGTTCACGACTTTTTTCGCCAACAATCCTTCTTTCAAAGGAAGAAAACGGACGGGTGTTCGGGGTCTCATGGACTTCCCTTCAAAAGTGCAAACAGGCGCTTCGTCGAGGGGCCATTTCAGCTGAAGGCCGGGAGACGCTGACGACGGGAATTTTCAGTGTCTGCCTCGTTCCTCGAGATAAGAGGGGATGGGAGCACACGAGACCGGCGCCTCCCGAACAGTCTTTCGTTTTTTTTCAGCCGCCTCCTTCTCAAATGGCTTCTCCTTGACACAAACGACTGCTAAAACTCTTCTCCCCCTTTCCCCTGCTTGCATGCTTCTCCAATTCAACAACTTTCAAGCGTGCCAGCATTCCGCAGTATTACTTGAAATTACCTCGCCACATTTCACATCTTTCATGAAACACACTCGCTTTTAGCTCTTTTTCCTCTTCTTCGAAATCTCACAAAAACACAATCTTCGCCTATGACAGTAAGAGATTGCAACGCTTCACCTGGCGTTTTCTGGCCGAGCAGCAGAGTTTTTTCTTATGGTCTCGTGTTGAAAGGGGTCTTGATATGGCGCTGAAATGGGGCGCCCCTGTGTCAGAAGCACGATTATTAGAAGAATGTTTCACACTTTTTGTTTGCATTCTTTCTCTTTGACGTAAGTTTCTCAAAGGTGACGAAGAACATTCGCCGACTCTGGGATCATTTTTCGTCAGAAACTTCGAGGGTCTCTCAAATGTCGTGACTTTTCAGTGTCTGCTCAGGGTTCTGCGAGTGATAAGACTCGCATCCTCTAAACAGTGTTTCATTTTTTCCAACGTCACGCTCTTTCTTCTTTCTCCTTCTCGAACGGCTTCCTACTGGTCCAAGAAGGAAGACCCCCCTTCATTCTCTCACTGCTCTAAGCTACCGTAAACTTTGAAGATCTGAAAATCAGGCTTGTCAGTTTTGAGCCTTTCTCTGTTCGTGAAGTGTCTGACTTTGTGCTAATTGCCCTTGCACGAGCAACTCGCAGATAACATTTCTTCAGATCCACCTGAAAATCGTTCCCACGGGCAAGTTTCTCTTGCGAAATGATCGTAATTGAGCGTTTTGGCGGGAGGAGGAGGGAGAAGATTTCCCATTGAAGGGGGTGGGAGATTCACTCCATTTCTCTTTCGATAAGGGGTGATTTGATTTTGCTGACCTCAAGAATTTCAAGGCCCTCTCTGTTTGGGAGTTTCGGAAGCCGATCATCGCGCGGTCCGCTAGACATTCAGCTGCTCGTTTTTGCGAATAACCAGAACACCCCGGATCGATTGTTTCATTCATTAGGTGCTGCTCTTTCATTGTTGCTTGAAACATTCTTGTTTGAGACGTCTTGGTTGAAGAAGAATTCAATTGAGATCGAAGTCCAAGAGTCAGTAATTGAAGTGATTTCACATGTTGTTTTCTTTCGGAAACTTTGAAACTTACTCGTTTACTGGTGCTTTTCATTCCGCGTCATAACTGGGATAGTTTGTTCTTTTGATGCTCGCCTTTCCTCCCTTCTCCATAAGCCCTGAAACTTATTTGCTTCAGAAAGTTCGTCGAAATACACCCACCTCCCATGTAACTGGTTAGATTTCTTATTCGTAACAGTTTTAATCTACCTGAAACTCATTCACCATCAGGTCGCATCCCTCAAGATTGTTGATAGGCCTCTTCTTCACCTTTCCTCGACCGTGTTTCCCCCTGCCGACGACCGCAGCGGGGCGGCCTCATGTCTCGTTGGGTATTTGTCTATGGGTTGTTCAACATTCAGCCCCCCTCTCCTCCTTTCCTCCTTCACCAATGCCAAACTCGCACGGGCAGCGGCGAGAGACACCGGGGTCAACGCGAAGTGACCTACGCCCGCCTTCTCTCCCCTCCACTCGTCTACACGGCCAGGGGTCTTTCTCGCGTTTTTCAGTGCTGAGAGGAGGAGGGCCGCGCCTGCCCCAATGTGCGCAGTGTGAGATGACCTAGGAAAGACGAAGAGGGAAGGGCGAAGTGCCCATAGCCCCCCTTATTTTTGCCTCCTTCTCGTCCTTCTGCTCCTCCTTCTCTTTCTCCTCCTCTCAATGATCAATTGCCTTCCATAGCCCCCTCTTCAATTTGAGAATTGCCAAGACGCGCGGTCAAAAACAATAACCTCTCCCCTGTGCCTTCGCGTCGAGTCTCGCCATACTGTAGTCTTGTAGGTCGAAATCCGTGTTTTTTCCAGTAGATCAAAGAGGCGAAGGCGCGAGTGAAGAAGAAGAAGGCGAGATGGCCGAGGGAGTCGCCGGCTTGCCGTTCCCGTTCATCTTTCCCATGGTTCGCCCCGCTTGCCCCGTGTCGCTGACAAAACCCCGGTGATAATAGGTTTCGAACGGCGGTGCTGGTGCTGGCGGTGACGACGCAACCCAACAGGACCAACAGCAGCAGAGCATGGAGGAGTCCGCTCTCGACGCCAATCACTTTCTCGAACAACTCAAGGCTCTCACTTCATTGGCTGGAGGTAACTGACAAGAACCCATTGTGGGTGTGTTTTAGAATGGGTTTCGTCGAATGTTTGAAGTTTTGCGAATTTGAAAATTGGTGTTACGACCCACAGGACGAGTCACGAAATCATTCCACTGTCTACTCTTCTTTCATTTACGCATGTTTCATAAGATGACCAATTGTGAGCATTTTGTTGGGTCTTGTAAAGGTGGCGAGCAGCAGGAGGGGAGGAGAACCATGAAGGTGGGAATGAAGAGAGGGGAAGGAAAGACGCGTGTAGAATGTGAAAAAGGACTGCTCACCCACCTTCCCACCTTCCCAGGTGCCCCCTCTCTCCCCTCTCACAGGTCTTATCTGAAAGGTCCCGCGACCGCGCGCTCGAGTCGCAGCCGTCCCATCTCTGCCGAAGTCACCTCTTCTTCACAAATCATAAGGACCAAAAAACATCTACGTTTCGGAGAATTCAGAAATTGAGAGACTTTTTACAAAAGCAGTAGCGTTCTCTCTTATATAAGGAAGGAAAACAGCAAATTTTTTTCAGGCCTTCCTGGTTTTGAAAGCATCCAACAGATGCTCCTCGGTGGCGCTCCTCCGATGGTACAGACCGCTTCGACAGTGACCACAGAGGAGTCCGATGAGGGCTCCGGTGAGCAGACCGCTTCGACCGACGATTCCTCCTCCTCGTCTACTCCTGCGGCTCTCAACGCGAACAGCGCAACGGAATCGGATCCGGGGTACGGTAGTTGAGAGTCAAATAAGTCTCACAGACTTTCGCCGGCTACCTCCTCGTCCGCGGCGCGAACGGACGTGTGGACGGACTGTTTTGTGGGCAACAAGGAGACGATCGCGGCGCTCGTCCACTCGCTGTGCGTTCAGCCTCGACCTGATCGTCGTCAGCGCAATGATCTCTTTGAGCAGTAAGTTGAGATTGTTTGTACTTCATAAAAATGAGAAAAACAGCTGAGTTTCGAAGGATTATGAAAATGAATGAGTGACTGGAGTGAGGAATTTGTTCGGGTCACGCTTTTCTTGACAAACAACAAAATCCAAGTCTTCAAAGATTCATGAGACAATTTCAGCTACGACTGTGTGCACCGACAACGCTACAAGTGTCGCTATCGTGTTCGGATCTCGCAGCGCGGCGCTGGACTCTTCAACGTCGAGGAACGGGGTGTTCATGCGCACTCGGTTGATCCTCCCAGCGCCAACCCCTCGCCGGCCGCCTCGCTGAACTCCTCCTCTGCCAGCCTGCAGAGCACACAGGGCTTACCGAAGTAAGAATCTCATAAATAGAAAAACAAAGAAGTAAACATCGAGTAAACAACTTGTTTAGAAGTGTTCGCGAGATTGTGGACAAGTCTTTCCGTGAGGACTGGTCGACGACCGAGCGCCAGCGCCAGGTGGACGAGGAGGTCACGCGTCTTGGCCTTCCTTCAAACCCAAAGATGGCTCGTCAAATCGACAATCGTCTTTCTTATCTGAGACGCACAAGGAATCTCAATGAACTGAGAAGGTTGCTTACTCGTAAACAACTTGTTTACTGGTAAACATATTCAGGCTTCAAGAAGGCGGTCAACTTCAAACGCCGTCGACTCCTCCAAATGGAAAGGCTGATCAAATTAGTGAGTATTTATATTGAAGTCAAGTCTTTCCTTGCAGCTTACATGAAGGCGCCCACGGACCTCGGCTTCGTTCCCCTGATGCAGGGCATGAAAGTGCAAGTGGAGATCCCAGCAGCCGCTCCCGTCGCCCCCACCACGCCAATCTCTTCACCTTCAGCGACGCCGATGACACTTCTAGCTTCTCCTCCTCCTCTTCTAGCAAATACCGTAGTCTCTCCACTTCCTGAGCAGCCACTGCCTGAGTTGCCCCTGCAACACCTTCCAGTTCTCCAAGAACAACATGCAATGGCAATGCCAGCTCTTAGTTTGCCCATGAGTCTACCTTCAAATCTACTGCCGCACCCTTTTGAGTGATTCCTCGCTTCGCCTGGATTTTCTAAGTTTCATCAAATTTCAAAACGTGCGTGTGTCTAGGTTTCAAGCAATACTGTTTGCAGTGCCTTCTTGAACATTTTGATTCAGATTTGATGTCTGGTTTCAATAAATGCGTATCTTAGTTCATCCGACTAAGGGCTTATAATTGCAAGAAAGAGGAAAGGGGGGGGGGGAATTGTCCAATCATACAACGTCGTTCGTGAGGCATCTTGGCAAAAAGAAAGGGCGTTTGTCATGCCTGGCAACATCTGCCTCAACAAGCGTTTTGTACTCTGTTATAAAAACTGCTCGTAAAAAGGGGAAGTTTGGTTTGCTCTAAATGCCTTCAAAGTAGCGAAATTCCTTAC